>JARQOC010000003.1:208988037-209043078 GCA_033576535.1 Allobates femoralis | reverse complement strand
TCACAAGGTCCCAAAAACAAGTTTCCATGGAAAACCCATGTTACAGTTCGGGCCTGTTCAGCACCAGGGGCTGCAATAAAAAGCATAAAATTATTAATAAACATTATAATTATACTTAGCTGTACAGCGACATTTCCTCCCTTCTCGCTGACGCGGCCGCTTCTGCTTCCGGGGGCCGCTCATTAGCTTCCAGCGGTATTCACTGCACTAGGCAGACTTCGGCTATTTCCGGCAGTGTTCGGGAGGTGACGTCAGGGTTTACCTGAGTTCATTGCCTGAGCGATAAACTCGGGTGAACTCTGACTGTCACAGTTATTCTCAGCCTACTTCTTGCTCTGCATAGATGTTCTAGCGCTGTGGTCTCTAAATGTTTTTTTGTTTTATTTCTAATAAAAATATTTTTTCTCTGTGTTGTGTTTTTTGTTTTTAATCCTTACTAGAAATTCATGGTGGTCATGTCTAATATTTGTGTGACCCCATAAATTTTGGGCTTAAGGTCAGCTGATAATACAAAGCTAGCCCTAACTCCATTATTACCCAGTTGGATACAGCACCAGAATATGGCGCTTCTATGAATGCGCTATTTTCTGGGGCGGCTGCGAACTGCAACTTGCAGCGGGGGGCCCAAAAAGCTTGCGCCAACCTGCTCTGCAGATTCCAGCCCCCAGCTGCCTAGTTGTACCTGGCTGGACCCAAAAATAGGGCAAAGCCCACATCATTTTTTTTTTATTATTTAATGAAATAATTTAAAAAAGGGCTTCCCTATATTTTCATTTCCAGCCAGGTACAAATAGGATCTGGGGTTGGGGGCAGCCCATATCTGCCTGTTGTGCCTGGCTGGCATATAAAAATATGGCGAAGCCCACGTCAAATTTTTTTAAATAGTTCATTAAAAAATAAAAAAAAAACACAAATACATTTAGGGACCCTTCGACCCTCATCTCTGTGCTGAACATTCTCGGCTCTGCTGTAAGAGAGTAAACTAATAAGCTGCTAAAACCAAGCAGACTGCCATTTCGTAGTGGCCCAGGAAAGTGAAAAACACAGTCTCTGGTTGCCATGGTGACTGCTCTGTGTCTAGGAAAGTGAAAGCACAATCTCTGGTTGCCTTGGTGACGGCTCTGTCAGTTGCTCCTGTTGTTGTTGATCGCTCTCTGCGGTGGCCATTACTAGTGTAAGGATTACAGCAGAGCCAGTGCAAGCTATATGGGCCTTTAAAGTTGTTTGCAAGCCCTGTTGTGTGGACTAAAGACTTCATCTTGAACTGAGCAAGTGTCCAGCATCCGAGGAGGCTGAGGAGATGTTCCCCCTGATGGAGTTAGTGATTGGCGTCCAGGAAGGCCCTGAGTGACTGCGAAAGGAGAGCCGGAGTCCGGTGCCATCCACATTGGGAGGATCCTGAAAAGGTGGCTGAGGAGATGTTCCCCCTGATGGAGTGAGTGATTGGCGTCCAAGAAGGCCGTGAGTGACTGCGAAAGGAGAGCCGGCGTCCGGTGCCACCCACATTGGGAGGATCCTGACAAGGTCCTGACAAGCCCTGGAAAAGAGTGCTCCACAGATTGCACCCCAAGCTAACAGAACTAAAGTACTGGACATGTGAATCTGGCATTGGCTGGTAAGCTGCCAAATTTGCTGTTTTTTTACAATACGTTTTTTTTTTGGCGCCAAAGGTTTTTCTTTTCTTTTTCTGGACTTGCTGCAGCCCACGTGGAATATACACCGGTGTAAAGCTACATTTGAGGTTGATGGTACCATAGTTTTGAGATACCCGGGTATCCCTGTGCTAAGTGTATAGCCAGCATTGATATAGTGTAATGTATTGTTATTAGTTGTGATAAGTTATACTCAGTGTGCCATCTCAGAGGTCCCATCAAACCGCCCACAGTTGATGTACATAGCCTTTAGTTAAGTTAAATCCTTGATAAGTCTAGGGTGTAGGTAAATTTGTTCCTGGTTCTGAGTGTGATTTACATACCCTGGGAACTCTGAGATCGGTGCATTGATGTCGGCTAACGCTGAGGGTGTTAAACTGTTATTGGTAATATTTTAAGGGGATTTTGAGACTTTTACATTCCTTACTGAACCATACCTTGATCCCCATATCAGTAAAAATACTGTTGTTTATTTCTGCCTCTGTCTCAGTCTGTGACTCACTGGATCTTAATAGGACCTCCGGTCATTACATTTTTGGCGTAGTCGGCAGGATCCAGTGTTTGTCATGGACGGAGGCGGCGAGGGAAGAAATGACCCCACCACACCAGTAGTCATGCTGATGGGTGCAGATCCTTTGGCAGCCGCGGCGAATGTGGGAGGGTATGTGCCGGTAGGAGCTTTACTCCAGCACATGCCGAAATACGACGGGCATAACATGGCAGATGGTGATGGTACGACCTGATGCTGAGAGGAGTGCGTTAGAGAAAATTTTGGTACTGTTAGAGGGGACTTTGGGAGGCCGGGCCTGTGTGACCCAGCTTCGATCTTTTTTTTTTAATCGCCCTCAAAAGGAAAGTTGAGTCTCTGATGCAGTACTCTAGTACGCTACAGGAGACATTGAACGAAGTGCAGCGACTAGACCCAGGGGCCATGGGAGCGTTCCGGGAGGTAGACCGCTTGCTCCGGGACCAATTCATCACAGGACTAGCCAATAGGCCCCTTCGGGAAAAACTGTTGGAGGTGGCCCGGGCTACCCCAGAAATAACTTTTTGGCAGATTTACCAGGCCGCGGTGGAAAGGGAGGCGGAGTCCACCCTGGTAGTTCAAGGGGCTGTAGACAGTACACGGATGGAAAAAAGCCGAATGCCAGTGTCAGGAGCGGAGGGACTGGTAGACGTTGGGCAAGCTCTGCGTGCCGAGTTGAAGGAGCTAAAGCTGGAAGTGTCTAAAATCAGAGCTGGGTCGTCTCCTACTCCCCTGGAGAGGCCACCAGCCACACCCTCTGGGATGGTGGTTCCACCGACAGCCAGACCGCCCTCTTTGAATAACTTGAGCCCCCGTCCACGAAGAGTAGTTACCTGCTGGAGGTGCGGGCGCCAGGGACACATCTCACGATACTGCCGGATGTCCACAGTCCCCAAGACTCCTTCGCCGATGTTAAACTCCCAGCCGCTGCCTTGAGGGGGCAAATCGCAGCGGCCCACCCCCCACAAAGCCCTCAACGGGAAGAGCAAGATTTGTTCGCATGCAGTCCAGTTTTAGAAGCAGAATTTGAAGGGCGGAAGATGAGTTGTTTGGTTGACACGGGATCTGAATGTACCATTATGCCTCTAGAAGTGTTCGAGGAATACTTCAGTCAACTAGTGGTCCCCGAAGATGGCCGAATGATAAGACTTACCGCCGCTAACAATGGCCAGCTGACGGTGAAAGGGATCGTGTGGATGAGGCTGAAAATGTTTGGTCAAGAGCTGGGTCAGAAAGGGGTAGTGCTGGTGGACCACCCCCCTAGAAGAGGAATGGAGGTGACACTTGGAATGAACATTCTGCAAGATCTAAATCATCAGATGTATGCCCGCGAGGGACCCCGATACTGGACTCATGCTACAAGTCACCGACCAACTCAGAGAATGTTACACCACCTAGTGTTGAACTGTGACCTGCTGAAAAGTGCAGTCCCTGGGGGCCGGGTGGGCCTAGTCCGAGTGCCATCACGGACCACAATTTCACTGGCACCCCGACAGGAGGAACTCTTAATGTTGCCAGTGGGGGCGGCGCAGAGGCTGAATGGACTTGAGGTATTACTTGAGCCAGCCCCAGAGAAGTCCTCTCTTGCCAAGGTGCATGTGGCCCGGTCTTTGGCGATTGTGAAAAATGGACGGGTGCCAGTCAGATGCATTAACGTGTTGGAGGAGGCTGTTACCATTCCTGCTGGGACCATCCTGGCTGAACTGTTCGTGCCAGAGGGAAGATGCCTGATAAGGCAGTGTTTGAATTGCGGCCAGACTCACAGTCATCCTGGACATATGCGGTCGAAGTAGGGGGGGCTGAATCTCCTACTGAAGACTGGAATGGTCGTGTGATCATGGATCAGGTGGGAGTGGATCAGGAGGAACTGACTTCCGTGCAACTAGAGCAGTTGGAGAGGGTCGTGTGGGAGCATGAAGAGGCCTTCTCGAGACATGGAGAAGACTTCGGGTGCTCTCCGATGATTGAGCATGAGATTCCCACGGGGGACACCCCTCCCATTAGAGAACGTTATCGTCAGATTCCTCTGACACTTTATCAAGAGGTGAAGGGCATGGTGGCCAGTATGCTGGACAATCAAGTGATACGAGAGAGCCAAAGTCCCTGGGCTGCCCCCGTGGTCCTGGTGCGAAAGAAGGATGGGACCCTCCGATTTTGTGTGGATTATCGGAAATTAAATGCGCACACGGTGCGAGACGCATACCCGTTGCCTCGGATTGAGGAGTCCCTGTCTGCATTAGGACGGGCCAAATACTTCTCAACGTTGGACTTGGCGAGCGGATATTGGCAGGTACCAATGGCTGAGAAAGATCGGGCAAAGACAGCATTTATTCTGCCAATGGGGCTCTACGAATTCAATCGGATGCCGTTCGGACTCAGTAATGCCCCGGGGACCTTTCAACGCCTTATGGAACACTGCTTAGGTGACATGAATTTCAAATCGGTACTGATATATCTAGATGACATCGTGGTGTTCGGGACATCATTTGAAGATCATCTTGAGAAGTTACGCCAAGTGCTCCAACGGCTCAGCCGCCATGGATTGAAAATAAAACCGAAGAAATGTCAACTGTTCAAGAGTCGCATAGAGTATCTAGGCCATGTGGTGACTCCCGACGGGGTGTTACCCTCAGCCAGTAAGATCTTAGCGGTACAGGAGTGGCCACCTCCCCAGACCCTGCGGGAGGTTCAGGCTTTCTTGGGATTGGCGGGGTACTATCGACGATTTGTGCTCAGGTTTTCACAAGTAGTGGGTCCTCTGAATGAACTTTTAAGAGGGACGGCGCTGGGTCCTCGCAACCGTCCTATTCAATGGGGGCCTCAGCAGCAAAAGGCTTTTGACGAGATGAAAACTGCCCTAACGAGTGTCCCGTTGTTGGCATATGCCCGGTTTGATACCCCTTTCCTGTTGTACACTGACGGTAGTCTTCACGGGTTGGGGACGGTACTGGCCCAAATTCAGGATGGCCGGGAGCGGGTCATCGCCTATGGCAGCAGATCTTTAAGGGACACTGAGCGCAATCCGGCTAACTATAGTTTGTTTCGCCTAGAGCTGCTGGCCCTGGTGTGGGCAATGACGGAGCACTTTGCTGAGTATCTAACAGGAGCTGAGGTACTGGTCATGACCGATAATAACCCTCTTGCTCACTTAGAGAATGCGAAACTGGGAGCGTTGGAGCAGCGGTGGGTCGCCCGCCTTGCTAAGTTTAATTATCAGATTATGTTTCGCTCTGGGCGAGAAAACGGAAATGCGGATGTACTGTCAAGGGTACCCCTTAAGTTTGGGGGAGAAAGCATTGATGACCAGCTCGAGGACACAGAGACCCCTGACATGGGGCAGATGCCTATCTTCCACAGTGTGGTACATTCAAGTGGGGTGGCATCAGGGATGCCGTGTGTCCTGGGAAAAACGCCAACAGATTGGGCAAAAGATCAGAACGAGTGCCCTGACATCTCGCGAGTGCGCACCTGGGTACAAAATGGGATTTGGCCGAGTGCAGAGGACAAGGCCCAACTATCCGAAGAAGGAATTAAACTATTGCGACAGTGGGATAAGTTGTGTGTGGAACAGGGTCTTTTGTATCGTAAGGTCTATCTGCCATCTGAGCTGCAGCACCGGTACCAACTGGTAATCCCTGTGGGGATGGGTCCAGTGGTCGCCCGCGAAGCACAAGCGAAAGGAGCTCACTTTGGTAGTGAAAAGACACTCCAGTGGCTACAGCGAGTCCTCTATTGCCCTGACCTGGAAGGGATGGTAGCGGAGGCGTGTCGGCAATGTCGGGTCTGTGGGCTCAGTAAGAGTCCTGAGCAGCGGGCCCCTACGCAAACAATTAAAACGTCTGCCCCCTTGGAATTGCTCATGATTGATTATGTCTTGATAGGGTACTCGACGTTGGGGTGCTCCTATTGCTTGGTGATGACAGACCACTTCACTAAATATGCTGTGGCGGTACCAACGAGAGATCAGACAGCAGAGTCGGTAGCTAAGGCCGTGTGTCGTCATTTTCTCCAAGTGTTTGGGTGTCCGCAAAGAATACACTCACATCAGGGGGCATGTTTTCAGGGAACGCTAATGGAGGAGCTGCGCCGGTTGTATGGTATAGCACATTCGAGAACGACACCTTACCATCCCCAAGGAAATGGGGCCTGTGAGCGTTTCAATCGTACCTTGATACAGATGTTGAGAACATTAGAGGATGGGCAGCAGGCCCGCTGGCCTGAGTACGTCCCTGAACTAATGTGGGCCTACAACAATCGAGTGCACAGCACTACGGGCTATTCGCCACACATGTTGATGTTTGGGAGACCCGGGAGGGATATTGAAGATTTGAACATGCCAGATCCCTCCTCTGATTCCCCTCGGACTGCATCTGAATGGGTTCGACAACATCGGCGGCGACTGAGAGTGGTGCATCAGGTGGTGGGAAATCGACTCAGTCAGGTGTCTCATAGGGACACGCGGCCTGTGCAGATGGAACCTTTCTCCCCGGGGGATAGAGTGTTGGTGAGGGTCAAACGGCCTGCAGGGAAACTGGGCGACCGATGGGAGGTGGCACCATACCTGATAAAGAGACAGGTGAACCCTGATATTCCAGTCTATGAGGTTGAGCCGGTGGGGGCAGGGGGGCCCACTCGTAATCTTCACCGTAACATGCTACAACGGTGCTGGTTTGAGGATGCAGCTCTCTTGTCCACGGAACCAGAGGCTGTGTCCCAAGGGGCGGGTACTGCTGGTGCTTATGAGTTTGATGATGTGCCCTCCTCTGCCCCTGTTTATCTGCCCCCTGTGAATGATCTGCTCCTGTGTGGAGTGAGTGTTGATCCTGTGGTATGTCCTTCCGAGGGTGGGGGCTTAGGTCAGCCAAGTGACATGAATGATCGGTCATGGGGTGTCGCACTTCAGGAGGGAGCAGCGTCACGCCTTTCCTCTGATGACACCTCTGAAGGAACGCCTGTCCCCTCGTGGACAGAATGCGTTGGGGTGGGCCTTCGGAGAACCACTCGATTTACAGCAGGAATACCCCCTCAGCGCTATGCACAGGACGACTTTGAGTGGGAAGGTATGTCGAGGACGCCAACCTCTAGTGGGGTGGCATGTAAGAGAGTAAACTAATAAGCTGCTAAAACCAAGCAGACTGCCATTTTGTAGTGGCCCAGGGAAGTGAAAAACACAGTCTCTGGTTGCCATGGTGACTGCTCTGTGTCTAGGAAAGTGAAAGCACAATCTCTGGTTGCCTTGGTGATGGCTCTGTCAGTTGCTCCTGTTGTTGTTGATCGCTCTCTGCGGTGGCCATTACTAGTGTAAGGATTACAGCAGAGCCAGTGCAAGCTATATGGGCCTTTAAAGTTGTTTGCAAGCCCTGTTGTGTGTACTAAAGACTTTATCTTGAACTGAGCAAGTGTCCAGCATCCGAGGAGGCTGAGGAGATGTTCCCCCTGATGGAGCGAGTGATTGGCGTCCAAGAAGGCCGTGAGTGACTGCGAAAGGAGAGCCGGCGTCCGGTGCCACCCACATTGGGAGGATCCTGACAAGGTCCTGACAAGCCCTGGAAAAGAGTGCTCCACAGATTGCACCCCAAGCTAACAGAACTAAAGTACTGGACATGTGAATCTAGCATTGGCTGGTAAGCTGCCAAATTTGCTGCTTTTTTACAATACGTTTTTTTTTTGGCGCCAAAGGTTTTTCTTTTCTTTTTCTTTTTCTGGACTTGCTGCAGCCCACGTGGAATATACACCGGTGTAAAGCTACATTTGAGGTTGATGGTACCATAGTTTTGAGATACCCGGGTATCCCTGTGCTAAGCGTATAGCCAGCATTGATATAGTGTAATGTATTGTTATTAGCTGTGATAAGTTATACTCAGTGTGCCATCTCAGAGGTCCCATCAGACCGCCCACAGTTGATGTACATAGCCTTTAGTTAAGTTAAATCCTTGATAAGTCTAGCGTGTAGGTAAATTTGTTCCTGGTTCTGAGTGTGATTTACATACCCTGGGAACTCTGAGATCGGTGCATTGATGTCGGCTAACGCTGAGGGTGTTAAACTGTTATTGGTAATATTTTAAGGGGATTTTGAGACTTTTACATTCCTTACTGAACCATACCTTGATCCCCATATCAGTAAAAATACTGTTGCTTATTTCTGCCTCTGTCTCAGTCTGTGACTCACTGGATCTTAATAGGACCTCCGGTCATTACACTGCTACATCAGAGACCAAGGGGACGAACAAAGCTTCTATCCCTCTTGGTCCCCGAAAGAGAACCCGGAGCACTACGGCATCATAAGGGGGTAACTCAGGTCACCAGAGGACAACTCAGGTCATGTCACCTGATCTGTCCTCAGGTGACCCCAGTGTCTGCCCTGTTACAATGCCGCAGATTGTGCTACTTACGCCAATTATGCACTGAGCTGTCAGAAGATTGCACCAAAAAACAAGAAAATTGCACCAAAAAGCATGAAAGCAAAATCGCATTAAAAACTTTGCAGTTTTTGTGCTTTTTTTTGGCCCAGGAGATGAAGATTAACACCATGGACCGAATGCATGCAGTTTCAGGTCTGAATTGCACTAAAAAACATGAAATCCACAACAAAAAATGCGGGAAATATGTTGCGGTTTTTGTGCTTTTTTTTGGCCCTGGAGGTGCAGATGAACACCTTGGACACAATGCTGCATGCTTCAGGCCTAAATTGCACCAAAAAGCATGACATCTGTGGCAAAAACTGCAATTTTTTTGCCGTGGATTGCATGTTTTTTGTGCTACAATTTAGGCCTGAAACTGCATGCACTGTGTCAAAGGTGGTAATCTTTATCTTCTGGGCCACAAAAAGCACAAAAACTTTGACATTTTTTCCACAGTTTTTGCCATGGATTTCATGCTTTTTGGTGCAATCTTCTGACAGCTCAGTCCATAATTGCCGTAAAGAGTGCGATCTGCGATATTGTAACTAGGGAGACATGGGGGTCTGGTGGCATGACCTGAGCTGTTCTCTGGTGACCTGAGTAACCCGTCCTTACAATGTTGCAGCGCCCCAGTGTGGCGCCCCGCAACGAGTGCGTCACAGGAGGGTATTGCAGCCATAAAAGCAGCCGCAATATCCTCTGACTCAGCAATGAAATAGTTAACTTTGAGATCCAACCCAACATGCAACACCTAGAACAGAGGGCCAATCCTAGGTCCTGGTGGGTGGAGTGTTAGGGTAGTGTAGTAGAACACACAATAATCTAGAGAGTTGGAAGGAAGATCTAGAACCTGACAAGAGCAGACTAGAGTTTGGAGAGGAGCGGGGGCTCCGCACCCCGTGCGGGCCCCTGGGCCGTCACCGGTCGGGTGTCAGCACCTGAGGCCTTAACCACCGGGAATGGGCATATCTACACGGGTTCCCAAAAGACTCCCGTGCCCACAACTCACAGCCGGTTCACTGGTACCGAAGCTGGCAGCAGTTCACCTCTGCCACGCGAACCAGAAGAGTGGAGGATCAGCTTTACAGGAGCACCCCACCACCAGCCAGTTTCCAGTCGTCTAACCAGCGGTGTACCCACTGAGGGATCCAAGGCTCCCCAAAGCATCCAGAACGTACATCATGGATAGGGCATTGAAGCAGCCTCCCCGTACCCGACCTGGTATTCCTGGGCGACACTGGCAACAAATCAAGTTAGGTAGAATGGAGGAACACTGCGGATCTCTGAGGAACACTATCACTGCTGAGTCCACCCGGTCTACTACTCAACCACTGTATACCATGTACTGCCTGCTGGTTACAGTAAAGACCCGTTGCAGAGACTACCTGTGTCCGTGCTTCCTTATGAACTATCTGTCCGCACAACAAGGTAACCGCAGCTGCCGCACAACCTCTTGAGCAGCTCCAGCCCCCGGGGATCACCGCTCAGCCTGTGGGGAGCGTAACATCTTGCTGCTGTCCATCCCCCGGGGGTTCCGCAGCGTCGGTAGCCCTTACCGAATCTACTCATAGGTGGCGTCACGAATAAAACAAATTAAACCCCTTTTTAATCTGTTCCACGAAGACGTCTTCACTTTTGATCTGCACTACACCGGGCCCCACTACCGGCAGGCGCGGTCCACCCGTGACAAGGAGGCAAGAAGAATCGCCTCTCTAAACCGGAGTCAGACGGCCGTGGTGAGTCACCAGGCTCTCCTTCAGGGACCAAGGGGATAGAAGCTTTGTTCGTCCTCTTGGTCTCTGATGAAGCAGAGCTGAGAGAGTTCAGCACAGAGATGAAGGTTAATAAAGATGCAATCCCTAAGTATATTTATTATTTTTTTAGTTTTTAATTAACCATTAAAAAAAATTTGATGTGGGCTTCACCATATTTTTGTATGCCAGCCAGACACAGCAGGTAGGTACGGGCTGCCCCCAACCCCCAGCTGCCTATTTGTATCTGGCTGGAAACAAAAACATAGGGAAGCCCTTTTTTTAATTAGTTAATGAATTTCATGAAATAATTAAAAAAACAACAACATGGGCTTTGCCCTATTTTTGGGTCTAGCCGGGTACAACTAGGCAGCTGGGGGCTGGAATCCGCAGTACAGGGTGGCCCAAGCTTTCTGGGCCCCCCGCTGTGAGATGCAGTCCGCAGCCACCCCAGAAAATTGTGCATTCATAGAAGCGCCATCTTCTGGTGCTGTTTCCAACTCTTCCAGTGGCCCTGGTGCCGGGTGGCTTGCTGGTTAATAATGAGCTTAGGGCCAGCTTTGTAATATCAGCTAGCCCTAAGCCTGAAATTTATGGGATCACTCCAATATTAGACATGACCATCATGAATTTCTAGTAAGGATTAAAAAAAAACACAACGCAAAGAAAAAATATTTTTATTAGAAATAAAACAAAAAAAGCATTTAAAGACTCTATCTTTATTATAAAAAAAATCCTCAGTCCGACATAGTCCACAGCGGTAGAGCAATGTTAGCACTGCTACATCGCTCTTCATACATAAGCCGGCTAACATTACAAAGCTCTCACTGATCTCAGGGAGACCAGTTGAGGAAAACACTGTGGCCAGCTAGCTAAAACGCTCAAACACAGTGAAATCCATGGTGCACTGCCTCCTGGGAATTTGAATATGTAAATGGAGTCTGTGGAGCCTCATTAAAGAGTCTCAAACACAGGACTAGCCAGATATCCCTCCAGGAAAGGATCTAGCCTTGGGGTGAACTCCTTGCAGAGACCACCATAACCACCATATTAAGTGGTCCTTTCAGTCACTATCCCGCTCAGTTACAAGCTTAAGGATATGACAAGTCAATTACCAAAGCCAGGTATCTATCCACAGACAGCTGTTTCGGGGTATTGCCACTCATCAGTGTGGAGTAGGATTCTGGCTAGGTGGGAGCAATGCCAGGTAGACCAACATTACAAAGCTCTCACTGATCTCAGGGAGACCAGTCGAGGAAAACACTGCGGGCAGCTGGCTAAAGCGCTCAAACACAGTGAAATCCATGGTGCATTGCCCCCTCGGAATTTGAATATGCAAATGAAGTCTGTGGAGCCTCATTAAAGAGTCTCAAACACAGGTCTAGCCAGATATCCCTCGAGAGAATGACCTAGCTGTGTCCTGTGTTTGAGACCCTTTAACGAGGCTCCGCGGACTCCATTTGCATATTCAAATTCCCATGGGCAAATGCACCATGGATTTCACTAGGGCTAGGTCCTTCCCTGTAGGGATATCTGGCTAGTCCTGTGTTTGACACTCTTTAATGAGGCTCCATGGACTCTATTTGCATAGATAACCGGCTATGCAGAGCGAGAAGCAGGCTGAGAATGACAGTGACAGTCAAAGTTCAATCGAGTTCATGGTCCAGGCCATGAACTCGGGTGAACCCTGGCATCACAGTGTGAACACTGCCGACACGGGCCGCAAAAAGCCAAGCGCCAGGCAGTGCAATGAATAACCTAGACGTTAGTGAGCGGCACTGGAAGTAGAAGCAGCCAGGAGGCAGCAGGACGGGACGACGCGTTGCTGGAGCAATAAGTATAATTATAATGTTTATTAATAATTTTATGCTTTGTTTACAGCTCCCCAGCCCCATCCCATAACTGTAAAATCCAAGTTTGGAGGTTCGGACGCAGGTTTGCGTCATCTCCGGCCCCAAACTCTGACATTACCAAAAAGCTAGGGCGAACCCGCCCATCCTGATCATCAGGGGGTTCGCCCATCACTACCAACATTCACCATTAATTATAATAATAAAGATGACCAAATTTTTAATAGAGGCTTCAACGCAAAAAATAATCTCGGAAGTGTTCCAGTTGCTTGATACTTTTATGTGTTTTAGATGCAGTGAAATTGCTTAGCAAATTTTGTTTAACTTTTGCATTTTGTAATTTCAGTAAAAACCTTTCTAAGATTTGATAATGTATCATAATAATATTCTTTAGAGCCATGGCAATTTAAATAATAATATGTACAATGTACAAAATTGTTTACTCTACTTCGATAGCAGGTAAAATACAGCTAGATATGTTCTGTACTTATAGTTCTATAATCCCTAAGATTTCGGTAAGTAAGAGCATTACTTTTTAGCATTTCATATTTTGTAATATTATCTTAGTGGCAGAACTGTAATCAAGTGGTTCAGCACTTTGCACTTATAAAGCAGCTGTTAGCTCCATAAAGCTTGCAGCATCCATTCCTGTGGGGAACCTGCTTAACATTCACAATGCCCGGTTCCATTGCATGCATATTCATTCAACCTTCAGCTTCCCCACAGCACCCTATTTCACCGCGCATCCAGAGAGCTGACTAGAGGATACATGTTGAGACATGCATCTTCGTCAGCTTACTTGGGACTCACAAGAAATCTGCCTTACTTTTTCCATTTTAAGCTTCTTACTTTATTTACTAACTAAACAAAACCTTTATGCCTCAGCATGTTGGATTAGAAAACCAAATACAATGGTTTACTTTCAATCAATATTACCATATATGCATTGCATTGTCTATTGATTATTTGTTAGTTTGGTTATTGCATGTAACTTGAAAATTAGCATATAGATGAAGTATGTTTTTTCCCTTCTCTCAGAGGCACTGATAAACTAGTTTTTGCTTGGTTATTCATGAATGGTGAAAGTGTGATAAGAAGTCAGGCACAGTGAGATGTCCTTGAAGTGACCTTTTCGATGGAGACGAAAATCAGTCTTTGGTAGCTGCAAGCACAAACAGAGGTTCAGAATGGTCCTGACCCGTGATCTCTGTCTTTCGTTTATACAGTATCTTTAACCATCTCCAGAGAGGAGGAGAAATTTGGACAACTCAAGAAGGTTCATTCCAAGCACGATCTATCAATCTTTTCTTTTTAAGTAATGGTAACAAAAGATAACATTGTGTGTACAGTTTAAAAGTGGTCTTTTCTCCCAAATGATGAGAAAATATTTAAAGGGAACCCATCTGGTCCCTTATGCCTTCCAACCTAGCAGCAGTCATATTTGCACTTCAAAAATCCCTACCTAACCAGCCCTGCATAACTGTTGTGTATAGACAAGTAAAATATCTGCTGCACGGCGCAACACAAACTGACAGCGGAATGGTAAAAAGGGGTAAAAAAGCCTTAAAGGGAACCTGACCCCTCCAAATCACCCCAACTATATTAATACCTGTCCCTGCACCCTTAAGGATCATTAGCAGCTGTCCTTTTGTGTAAAAAAAAGCGTTTAGTAACATTGTGAAAAACGCTATTACACACTTACATGTCAGGGACTTCTTCACATTGAATAAGTCTCACAGGGCGTTCCCTGTGAGACTCTAAGCCCTCCTGACGTGCTCATTATCACACCCCGATAGGCGTGATAACTAATCCTAATCCCAGTCGCCCTGCAGTAATGGACAGTGTGACGCTATTTGCGTCACATCCGGTCCTGGTGACGTGTGTACCACCTTTGGGTGTAAGCCGACAAGCTGTGCATGCGCAATGCTTTTCCTTTAAAATCAATAGGGGTAAAAATGCATGCGTTTGGATGTGTTTTTAGCGGTAAAGACGCATAGAAATGCAAATGTAGCAAAACGCAGACCTAGTTTAGATGTGAAATAGGCCATATTCTTCCCAGAACAATTTGGGATCATAAATGAAGTTCCATTTTACATTATTCTCATGCACTTTCTTTTTGGGCAGATATTAGGCAATAAGGGTGGGAAAGTAACGGAAATATGTGCCTTTTATCACATTTGTTTTTCTTATGGCCAGAAAGGACCAATATAAACATTTACATTTAAAACATCTACTAAGGCCCCTTTCACACTGGCGTTTTTTTGAAAATGCGGCAGATCCGGCAGATTTACTGCATCTGCCACCTAACGGACGCACTTGCGGCACACTTGTGGCAAGCCCCATGCATTGTCTATTGGGCTTACGGTAGGGTGCGGCAAGAGCAGTTTTGCCATTTGTGGCAGATGCGGCACTTGCGGCGGTGAAAAAAAATGCGGCTGACCGGATCTGCCACATTTTCAAAAAACACCAGTGTGAAAGCTCCTTAACACATTTTAAGATTGATTGGCTTTTTATTAACCTTTATTCATCATATTTTGGCCATGTTTTTTTTTTACAAGGGTGGGGCTAGTAAAAACGTTTTGGATTAGTAGTGGCTTTTTTTATCTATTTGTTTTTAACTACTTTTTATTTATTTGTATACATATTGTTTCATGTATTGCAGATATTTTTCCTCCTCATAAAAAACTATTGGGTTGCATTTCAACAGTTATTTTTTCCATCAGATTTCCCCTGTAATCGAGGCTTGAATTTTAGTTACAGTTACAGTGGAAATGCCTCCTCCTGGCTGCATAGCAGAAGTGCATGGGTATACTAGGACTCAGCAGTACATGCTCTCTACATCCAGTTATCACATGACTGTTGTGTCCAAAGTGCCATTAGTGCTCACTAATATTGTATATACAGCACTTGTCGAGCACTGTGTATGCAGCGTACGAGAAGGCAAAGATGATAATTACATTTTTCAACCTTTCTATGGGAATCTTGGCTTTGTGTAACCACCATCTCTCTGCTCTCCTGCTGTACACTTGTGTGCAGCTGCTCTGCTATGTAGTAATATTTTAGAATGTCACTGTAGAATAGAATTTAGACTTGATTTTGTCTTTTAATCACTTTAGAACAGAGTCGTTTTCTCATTTTGTTCAGGACCTGGCACATTTTCAATTTTTTATTCTGTATATGTGGTTTTGAAATAAAACATTTTATTGGGATATTTAAATAATTTTTGCCTCTTTTTTTAACCATGTGGCCCAATTTTCAAATTTTGATGTCATTTTTATATTCAATTTTTCAAGTTGTCTATTTTGTACCTGTTTTTGTGTGCGACACATTTTAGATTACATCCTCCTTTCCAAATAACTTATTTTTATGTCGGACAAGGGTTTTTCTTCAGTGGGCCCGAAACAGTGATTTGGACTGATGGTGACGTTTTTTAATATTTTGTTTGTTTATTTATTATTCTTCTTGCTCTTTATTCATTTATTTATTTTTCTTAAATCTTACAGTCTGTGCCCTTTTTGATGTCATAAAAGACAATTAAATACAGAATATAACCCCGCAAAGGCAGGGTCCTCTCTCCCCTCTGTATCAGTCTGCCACTTTTAGTTTGTTTATTGTATTTTTAACTTGTTTCTATGTAGCCCTTTCTCATGTACAGCACCATAGAATTACCGTATATACTCGTGTATAAGCCGACTTTTTCAGCCCAAAAATTGGGCTGAAAAGTCCCCCCCTCGGCTTATACGCGAGTCATATACGAGTCATATAAGTGGGGGCTGTGTCCGGGAGCAGGAGGAGGCAGGAGGAGGCTGGAGGAGGTGGGGGGAAGGCTGCAATATGAGCGGCTCGTGACGTGGAGCCGCTCATAACTTATTCATGATATGCACTGCATCCCCCGCCCATCCGCAGGGGGAGCAGTGCATATCACCTTACAGCCCCCCAGCACAGGGTATACAGCCCCTATCATCCCTCACAGTATGGCGCCCCCCCCTCCATGCTGCCGCTGCTTAGTGTATAATAAATATAGTGTTATTATCTCTCACCAGCCCGGTCTCCGTGCATCCTCCCTCCTCCCTGTGTGTCATGTGACCGGGGCTCACAGCGATGACGTCACCGGCCGGTCACATGACACGCAGCCTCGCAGGGAGGAGGGAGGATGCACGGAGACCGGGCAGGTGAGAGATAATAACACTATATTTATTGTACACTAAGCAGCGGCAGCATGGAGGGGGGCGCCTGTATACTGTGAGGGATGGGGGGGCCTGTATACTGTGAAGGATGGGGGGGCCTGTATACTGAGGGATGGGGGGCCTGTATACTGAGGGATGGGGGGGCCTGTATACTGTGAGGGATGGGGGGGCCTGTATACTGTGAGGGATGGGGGGGGCCTATATACTGTGAGGGATGGGGGGGGCCTGTATACTGTGAGGGATGGGGGGGGCCTGTATACTGTGAGGGATGGGGGGGCCTGTATACTGTGAGGGATGGGGGGCCTGTATACTGTGAGGGATGGGGGGCCTGTATACTGTGAGGGATGGGGGGGCCTGTATACTGTGAGGGATGGGGGGGGCTGTATACTGTGAGGGATGGGGGGGCCTGTATACTGAGGGATGGGGGGGCCTGTATACTGTGAGGGATGGGGGGGCCTGTATACTGAGGGATGGGGGGCCTGTATACTGAGGGATGGGGGGGGCCTGTATACTGAGGGATGGGGGGGCCTGTATACTGTGAGGGATGGGGGGGGCCTGTATACTGTGAGGGATGGGGGGGCCTGTATACTGTGAGGGATGGGGGGCCTGTATACTGTGAGGGATGGGGGGGCCTGTATACTGTGAGGGATGGGGGGGCCTGTATACCCCGTGCCTGGGGGCCTGTATACCCCGTGCCTGGGGGCCTGTATACCCGGTGCCTGGGGGCCTGTATACCCGGTGCCTGGGGGCCTGTATACCCCGTGCCTGGGGGCCTGTATACCCGGTGCCTGGGGGCCTGTATACCCGGTGCCTGGGGGCCTGTATGCCCCGTGCCTGGGGGCCTGTATGCCCCGTGCCTGGGGGCCTGTATACCCCGTGCCTGTGGGCCTGTATACCATGTGCCTGGGGGCCTGTATACCCTGTGCTGGGATCTGTATACCTGTGCTGGAGTCCACCCTCGGCTTATACGCGAGTCAATAAGTTTTCCCAGTTTTTGGGGGCAAAAATAGGGGGGTCGGCTTATACATGGGTCGGCTTATACACGAGTATATACGGTAATGGTGCTCTATAAATAATAATAATAATAATAATAATTGTATATTATTGTTTTCCCTTGAAACTGTGACTGGTATTGTAAACCAAGTTATAGGGAAAAGTCAGCTTTCTGCTTGAACAGATCCCTCCCAGTACCTGGAGATCACTGTATACATGTATTGTCTATCCAACGTGTTGTCTATACAGTGATCAGAAAGGCACAGATGATCATATTCCATGCCTGTCTTATCTATTGGAAATCCAGCTATGTCTGATATTCTAAAATATCATTGTTGAGATATATGGAGACTGCATAGACATTTAAAGTCTGTGGATGGTCTAGAAAGTGTTCTGCACATGCACCACCTCCAGCACTATTTTATTGAAGACAGACATATTACAGAAGCACACCACATACTGTATTTTACATTTTATAAGATGCATTGGATTATAACATACACCCCAAATTTGGTGAAGGAAAAGGCAAAAAAAAATGTAATGTTAAATGCCGGTGTTGTCTTAGAATCGACATATATGTCCCTCATCCTTTTACATGACCTCCCCATCCTGGTATATATGTCTACTATCCTGGAATATATAGTCTCCATCCTGGTATATATTTTCCTCCTCTTGATATATACGGTCCTCATCCTGGTATATATATCCTCATTCTGTTATGTCTGGCCCCATTCTGGTATATACACTGTATGTCTTCCATCCTGGTATTTATATGTGCACCCCCCTGAGATATATGTCCCCCATCCTGGTAGCTGACCCGCCCCAGGGCAGTGGGGTACTCAGTTCCGGGTGTTGATTCATGGGGGATGTCACAGGGGCCTTCGCCTGGTCCTGTGGCCCTGGTGGTCGCTAAAGGTCAGTAAAAATAATAAAAATAAAAGTAGTTTGTGACGCCACCTACGGTTCCGGTATGGTTCCCGGGGCTGCGAGTCAGTCCTCCGGGGTGATGGTAGGGCAGCCAGATTAATACGCTCCCCGAAGGTGGAGCAGGATCCCCAGGGCAGTTGTAGTAGTTTTTACACAGGGAGGTAGCTTACCACGCGGCCTTTCTACTTGTCCGTTCAGTGCAGCATTGTCAGACCCTGCAGGGAGCTCCTGCATTAGTCCTCTCCATTATAACCAAACAGAAATAGTCCTGTGCTGTATAAACGGTCATGTAATTATGCTCTTCTTCTCAGCAGCACTCTCCTCCATCCTCTCTCCTCCCTTTGCTAACATTCCAGTGTCAGTAGCTTCTGTTCTGATGAAGACAAGAAGGGAGAGAGTTATTGCCGATCTGACTTATCTAGACTCCATTTGTTTTTGTAAGCAGGAATCATGCTGTGACAATTTCTGTGTTGTATTTGACCTCTTGTGATGCTGCAAACACAGAGTGCAGAGAGAAAAATACAGCCCCCAGTGAACTCCTGTGCAGTGTTGAGATGTGAATATGTGACATGCATATTCATGCGTGGGGAGTGGACAGCAGAGAAGTAAGTCGATCACTCACTGTGAGTGACAGATGGAATTAATCACTTTATTTGAAATTTACAGTAGATAGGAGGGTAATCTAAATAAAAGAAATATATGAATAGAGAGAGTTTAGAGTGAGGCATTAGAAAATTATAGCAGTTACATATGGATTTTTGACCTGACAGTTTTCCTTTAAATCCTTTGAAATGTGGACAATACATTGTAGACAATCAGGTTTTTAACAAAATATTTAACAGTACATTTATCAAGCAAGGGAATCATTTAGAATAATATAGTTTTGAAAGATCAATTTTCAGTTTTAGTGACGTGGTGGTGTAGTCTTTGCTTAATATGCTATAATTAATATTCAACCTTACAAAGCTTGAAAAGAGCACTCTAGAGCATCTGTGCACAGCTCTATACTAATGAATATACCTGCTTTGCTGCCATATATAACATAACATAACATAACATATAAGATTGGTAACATCTAGATGTATCTATTTTTATAGTTCAATTAGAGAAAGACATAAATAGAAATTAATAAACGGTTTCTATTAAATTTGTCACAATTTTAATAATCCATATTTGCTGTCCGTAAATTTGAATATTTTTCTTTATGCCCAAAGACCTGTAAAGAAGATGTATTTGTGGCTGCTGTGGCAGTTGACTTCACTTCCAAATACCCAATAATCAAGAGTTATACACTTTCTTTACACATTAAAGGGTATTGTCTGCGACTGCAACTTTCATGACCTATCCTTTACTTCAGGTCATCAATGTCTTATTGTGGGGTGCAAAACCAAGCAAACCAGCTTTTTTTGATGCCACCAGAGGCCAAAACTGCTCACTTGCTGAGCTGCACAGCACAGCTCTGTCAATGGAATTGGGTCCACAGCTGGGTACTGCATACCTTTCCCCTATAGATTTGATTAGAGGGTGGATCTGCAGCTCCCCGTCATGGCTACTATACAGCTGAGGGAGAGTGCTGGGTGTCGCAACCCCATTGATCTGATATTGTTGATCTATCCTAGGGATAGGTCTTCAATATTAAAGTTGGAGAAAACCCCATAAATGCTGAAGAAAGGATTGGTCATCTGTGCTAAAGTCCAGGACAACCCATTTTACACACATTACCAAAGCCGGAGAAAGTATTGATTGCTTGAGTGTGAAATGTTGAGATGTTCCTTTCTTCCTTGAATACCAGTCATAGGTGTCAATTCATATTATTTTGTGTTATACAATGGGTTTGTTTAATTAAACACAGCTGGACTCCAATGAAGGAGTAGAACCATCTCAAGGAAGATCACAAGGAAATAGACAGCATGTGACTTAAATGTGTCTGAGCAAAGGCATTGAATACTTATGACCATGTGACATTTCAGGGTTTTTAAAATAAATTTGCAAACATTTCTACATTTCTGTATTTTTCAGTCATTATGGGTGTGCAGAATGTACATTAATGAGAAAAAAATGAACTTTTATGAATTTACCAAATGGCTTCAATGAAACAAAGGTTGAAAAATTTAAAGGGGTCTGAATATTTTCCGTACCCACAGTAAATTGCATGCACTAATTTTCCTGTTCATATGGACACAACTACCTCTGTTTAAGGTTAAAGTCACAAACATATAGTGCACAAACATCGTAGGCAGCAAGAAACTCTAAACCTAAGGCCGGCTTCACACCACGGCACAATCCAATCCGGGGCTGTCAGGGATGAACCTGACAGCCCTGGACCGGATTTGCAAACATAATTGGAAGGCAAATTTGTCCTCCGGTCCGGTGTGCAGTCGGATGCTGCAGAGCTCAGCTGTCCCCTGCGAAGTGGTGCTGAACCGCTTCACAGGGGACAACTCCCTGGTGCTGACGTTCAGCGTAGCTCACGCTGAACTTCAGCCGCAGGTGTCTGGTTCCCGGATCCTCCTGGTTTGGGGCAATCCAGGCCCATAGACTCCCATGTTAGGGAGCACCAGATTGCCCCGGATCTGGGAGAATCCTGGAGAATCCAATTTGGAGAGATTTTTCTCCCCGGACACAAAAATGCTGCATGTTCCGTTTTTGTGTCCGGGAAGAAAAATCCGATTCCTCCCGGATTGTCCTGGACAAATGGAAACCGGATGGCAGAGAGCTGCCATCCGGCTCCATCTGGCCCCATAGGAGACTATGGGGCCAAAATCCGGTCCGGGGCTGTCCTGGGGCAGCCCCGGATCAGATTGTGCCGTGGTGTGAAGCCGGTCTTAGTTTCGCTTAGGTCAACTTCCTCTGGGACCATATACATCTATCAGCGTTTTGCACAATGGAAAGTAAAAAAAAAAAAAAACAATATTTAGTGTCTCAGTAATACATTTTTACTTGCTGTACAGTTTTAGTAAATAAAGTCTAGATAAATAATGAATGTAGACAGTTAGCAGCAGTGATAAAAATTGCTTTTTCAGTCACGGGAAAAGTGCTTTCTAGAAGTGTCCAAACAAATAACTGAGTGCACACACAGCTGGAGACTACTGTATGAGTAGAACATTTATGATTGTTAAAGATTGTAGAGCAGAGGTGAAAAGGCAATTCTGAGAGATCCTGACATGTCAAAATGATAGACAAACCTACAATTTAGGACAAGGTGGAATAGTCAATAATGGTCAGGTAATGATCTAAAGATATTTCCAATGATAATAGACAAGACCAAAGAAATCCATAACAACATAATGGAAAGTATTGTATATCCAACCGTAGGCTCCTTGACAGCTATATCATGTGCAAGAAATGAATTGCTGCTTTGTCTAAAGAATGTCTATTATAATAAAAAATGGTCCATGACTTAGGATATGACTATAAAAACTTTGGCTTACTAGCTTGAGTTGAGCATGTTAAATAAAAAGGTCACTTAAGTAGCATAGACTGTTTTATCACGGAGCAGAAAACAAAACAACTGGCATATAAATATTTCTGGAATGACAATCTACATTAGAATGCCTCTTTTAAGCTTTGGGATTCTTGGAAATCTTGTGTCACAGTACTTACTATTGAGGTTTATTCATAAAAAGACTGAAAAAAGAATGACAGCAAAATGATTTGCAGACTCCAGATATCAGAAAGAAAATGATTTAGACTAAAAGAACCAATCCAGCCAAATATTAAGACCTCAGATATCTGACCCCAAAATTATTTCTGCCCCAGGGTGTCGTGCTCTAAAATGAAAGGGATCCTGTCACCCCCAAATCACCTCCTAAGCTATGAAAACATGTCCCTGCAGCATCCCATCACTCAGGGGCATATCTAGGGGGGTGCAGCCGGACCTTTTGCCCCGGGCGCAACTCAGTGTGCCCCGGGCGCAGCTCGGTGTGTATATCACAGTGCGTGATATGCACAGACTATATGTGGGGCCCGAGTGGTCGGCCACTTCTGGAGGCACTTCCGGAGGAGTCTGCACCCGCCGCACACTGAGCTCCTATCTATAATACCCCCTGCTGGCCGGGAGCAATGGTACCGCCCTGCGTGACGTCACCGGACATGCCTCGGCGGCCATCTTTGTACTCCAGCAGCATCCCGGAATTGTCAGGTAATGCAGCCCGGTCCTCAACCACGGGGGCAGCATAATAGATCATTGCCCCGGGCGCCGTCAAACCTAGGTACGCCGCTGCCATCACTAATCCCACACTCCTTTTTGCTCAGAAAAGCATCCTGTAAAAGTGTAGAAAAACGTTTTATAACTTACTCCTTAGTAATGATAATGAGCTGAGACTATATTCTTTAGCCCCATTGCAGCCCAGGCAGCGCCAAGGAGAGCTGCCAGGCGCTGATTAAAATATGCATTGAAGATCATGCCTATTAAGGCGTGATATTAAGATTAAGATGGCTCACCTTAGTTACTAAAGAATATAGCCCCAGCTCATTATCATCACTAATGAGTAAATTATAAAACGTTTTTATGCACTTTCACAGGATGCTTTTCTGAGCAAAAAGAAGTGTGAGATTAGTGATAGGATGCTGCAGGGACATGTTTTGATAGCTTAGGAGGCGTTTTGGGGGTGACAGGATCCCTTTAATTTAGACTTTAGTCTACATAATTAACTTAGGACCCATGCTGAAAAATGTCTTCAGAATCCAGATGTTATAATCCACAAGAAATTCAGACCCAAAACCCCAAACTTAATTATATCAACCTGAATTCAGGCACTTGAAGTGGACTCCATTAATTTTTCAGATCCAAGACTTCAGACCCCATATCTTTCTATCAAACATATAGATTCAAACCCTTGAGTCTGTGGTTGGCTTCTCTAACCCCTGAACCATGGCAGTTGTTTAATTCTAATAGGTTAATAAGTATTAATTTACCCATTTGTCTGCCCAACAACCTTTCAGGTGTGGTTTCAAATATGTTTCCCCTGCTGGTGATATTCTCATTTGCAAGACAGCTATATAGCCTTCCATACACCCAAGGGTCACTTTGAAAATTTGGTGGTGCCATTCGGTTTCACAAATACTCGAGCAGTGATTCAGAATTTCATTAATTATTTATTTTCTTCTCTAGTGGGTAGATTTGTAGTGATATACTTGGCTGATATCTTAATTTGCTCAGGTACTCATGAGGAACATCAGGAGCATGTTTGACAGGTGCTTTAAGTTCTTTGTGACAACGATTTGTTTCCCAAGCTCAAGAAGTGTCAATTTGAGGTGCAGCAGATTCAGTATTTGAGTTATTTGGTTTCTCCTAAAGGTTTTCAGATGGATCCTGTTAAGGTACAGGGTACAACCTACTAATTGTAAGGCTTTACATAGGTTCCTAGGTTTTGCTAATTATCACCGTAAGTTCATTAAGAACTTCTCTGTCATAATCAAACCTCTCACTGATATGACCAAGAGGAGATTTACTTTTCATCTTGGTCTACTGAAGGTGTTGATACATTTGCAGCTCTCAAGGCAGCTTTTTCTAAAGCTCCAGTCAATCAAACCAATGTTGATTTGTCTTTTGTGTTTGATGTAGACATCTCTCCTGCAGGGATGGTTGCCGTTATTTCACAGAAGTAGGATGGTTATTTACATTTTTGTGCATTTTTTTCTTGGAAATTCTCACAAGCAGAGTCCAGCTATGACATAGATGTTAGGGAACTCTTAGCTGTTAAGTGAGCTTTTGAGGAATGGAGGCATTGGTTGGAGGGGGATACACATTAATTTACTGATCAAAAAAATTTACTAAATGTTGGTGTCAGTAAATTCTTGAAAACTAGATTGGCCCTGTAGGCTCTTTTTTTCCCCCACTCGGTTTGATTTCTCTTATATTTCTGGACCTCATGGGGCTTTATGGTCCTAGGAAAAGGGATGGGAGGGAGAGAGGCGCAGATCTAGGTGTAGATGTATATAAGTCCAACCATATATTTGTAGATAATCTCCTCACCTTTCTATCATCTTGTATGGCATATATCCTTAAGGTGCGGGAGCTGAAAACAATTCTTCCTGGTCTGCAGCTTTGTGCCAGATATTCAGAGCTTCCAGCCTGTGGCTCTGTCAGCAGTATTCAGCAGAAAAAGACATCTGGTGGAGATCACAGGCGCTCCCAGGAAGAAATAGAAGCCTCTGTTCTTACTTCCAAATTATTGTTATTCACATTAAAACTATGGGTTTCGGCTAAAATTAAAAAAAAAAACCTGAGAAAGGCTATGTTTTAAAATTTTTAGCCGAAACACGTAGTTTTAATGTGAATAAAAATAATTTGGAAGTAAGAACAGAGGCTTCTATTTCTTCCTGGGAGCGCCTGTGATCTCCACCGGATGTCTTTTTCAATCTGGTTTGATTTCTCTGTGACATATATCCCTGGTATTAAGAATGTTAACTCTGATGCTTTATCATGTAGTTTTGTTCTGAAGTTGAGAGACAAAAAAACACTCAAAATCCTTAGGGAAGGGGTGTTAGTCAGTGCTCTAGGGATTGATTTCAGACATAGAATTGTGAAGGCTCAAGTTGGTGCACTGGACAGTTTTCCACTGGTACTGACCTTTTAAACAAACTGCATGACTATGTATTGGCAAGGTATCCTGGTTCCTTTGCCAACTTCGCAGCTGTGTCCAGGTCCATTTGGTGAAAGAGCACTCAAAAGGATGTTAATGAGTTTGTCTATAAGTGCAGGGTTTACCCAGTGGCGTAGCGTGGGGGGGCGGTCCACACCAGGCGGCACGTGTGTGGGGGCGGCAATGTGGCAGCTACTGCCATGGGATCCGCGGCCGCCGCTTGTGCTGTATACTGAAGCAGTGCAGCATGCCGGCCGCTGTCTGCTTTTAAATCTCCCGCCCCCTGCAGCGCTGCTCTGAACGGAGAGGGAGGTGATGTCATCAGTGAGCGTCCCGCTGTGCAGAGTGCGGGACACATGCAGGGAGAGACTGGAGGAGGTGAGGGGAGCTGCAAGGAGAGCTGGGGAGCGGAGGAGCGGAGGGAAGAGCTTGAAGGTGAGAGCAGTGCAGAGGAGCTGAGCTGAGAGGAGAGAGGGGGTGCTGACTGGCCAGTGGTCTGAATGAACAGAAGCAGTGAGAGCCAGCAAATTAGACCAGAGGTGGCTACCTGTGCTGGAGGAGGATACCCAGGAGGAGCAGCTCCGGGTCACAAGGTAACTGATCTCCTGCTTTGCAGTGAGTGGGTGAGGGGCTGGAAGTGGGACCCAGCTGCTGTGAGCAGGTGATGCTGCCCATGTAAACAAGCCCTACTCCTGCAGCACACAGGGTTGTGATACCTGAGTGAGGAATCTGTAGAATGTGTGTGCAAGCTGTGTCTCTGTGTGTGAGCCGTGTCTCTGTGTGTGCGTGTACGAGCCGTGTCTCTGTGTGTGTGTGTGCGAGCTGTGTCTGTGTGTGCGAGCCGTGTCTCTGTGTGTGAGAACTGTGTCTCTGTATGTATGTGTGCGAGCCGTGTCTCTGTGTGTGCGTGTCTCTGTGTGTGTGTGTATGTGTGCGAGCCGTGTCTGTGTGTGCGCGAGCCGTGTCTGTGTGTGCGCGAGCCGTGTCTGTGTGTGTGTGAGCCGTGTCTCTGTGTGTGCGAGCCATGTTTCTGTGTGTGCGAGCCGTGTCTCTGTGTGTGCGAGCAGTGTCTGTGTGCGAGCCGTGCCTCTGTGTGTGCGAGCTGTGCCTCTGTGTGTGCGAGCCGTGTCTCTGTGTGTGCAAGCCATGTCTGTGTGTGCGAGCCGTGTCTCTGTGTGTGCGAGTCGTGTCTCTGTGTGTGTGAGCTGTATCTCTGTGTGTGCGAGCCATGTCTCTGTGTGTGTGTGTGCGAGCCGTGCCTCTGTGTGTGTGTGCGAGCCGTGTCTCTGTGTGTGCGAGCCATGTCTTTGTGTGGGGCGAGCAGTGTCTCTGTGTGTGCGAGCCATGTCTCTATGTGTGCGAGCCATTTCTCTGTGTGTGTGCGAGCCATGTCTCTGTGTGTGTGCGAGCTGTGTGTGTATGTGTGTGTGCGAGCCGTGCCTCTGTGTGTGTGCCGCTGTGTCTCTGTGTGTGTGTGTGAGCCGTGTACTAGGTGTACACCTGTGTATTACCATCCTCTGCTCTCTGTACTAGGTGTTGATCTGTATATTACTATCTTCCTCCGTGCACGTTTCCTATGTATATATTATTACTGTTTATTCTCATTAATTTACAGTTACATTGTTTTGTATTCAGTGTTTGATTTATTCCATTCTTCTATTTTTGGTGTTATATACTGTATATCCCAGCGTGTTCTATTGGGGAATTGATGACTATAATAGGGACACCGTGGTGATCGGTAATAGAACCTGTGGTGATGTCGCTGCCCGCACTTTACGACATTACGGCATGACATCATAACTAAGCACCAGCGGCCATTATGGAACCTGGGGGCCGCAAGCGTGCGTCCTACAGCAGCTGATCTCTATTGATTTTGACCCTGATTGACAGGTACACTTAAGTGGCTCCTAACCCACTAGCGGTACCCCCCTGACCCCCCGGATTATGAATGACCATAAGGGCGGCAGCTGCGGCAAATTTTTCGACCACCCCAGGCGCCACAATCAGTTGCTACACCACTGGGTTTACCACAGGTCTAAAGCCAAACGATAGGTCTAAGCATCTCGCCAGGATCTTGCAGGGTTTCTTTTGCCTAACGAGGTTCCATCTCAAGCTACGACTCATTTGTCCATGTATTTTGTCACAGATTTGCCTAATTTTGGTGGTAATACTGTAGTTTGGGTGGTGGTGTACCATTTCAGTAAGATGGTTTTCTTGGTTCCACTAGTAAAATTGTCTGTGGATAAGAGTTTAGCTGTATTGTTTATCTCTCCCAACGTTAAGCTACTTGGTGATTCTAAAAATATTATTTCTGATAGAGAGGTTCAGTTTATGGATAGCTTTTGGCATAGCTTTTGCTCCAGGTTAGGAATTAAGCTTTCATTTTCTTCAGGTTATCATCCTAAAAATAATGGTCAGATGGATAGAATGATCCAAGAATTAGAACAATATTTAAGATGTTTTGTTTTTGCTAATCAAAAGAACTGTGTAGATTTTTTTCCTCGCGTTGAATTCTCAATAACCTTCACTGCTACGGGTACCTCGCCATTTCTTTGTTTTGAAGGTTTTCATCAAGTTTTTGTTAATTTTTCAGGTTTTCAGTCTGAGTTCTCAGAGGAGGAAAGATATTACTCTTGTTTGATTAAGCTCTTGCGAGAAGTTGAAAAAGGTATTTTGATAACTTGCAATCCTCTCTTCTTAAAATATTTGAGGGGGCACTGAGTCCTCAGGGCATCATTGAGGTTCACCTGGAAAAGAATAAGGAGTATGAGGTGGAAGATGCTTTGGGATTCAGATGTGTCAGGCATCGCCTGCTGCATTTCATTACATGGAAAGGTTTTGGTTTGGAGGATATGTGGCGCCCCGCAACGAGTGCGTCACAGGAAGGTATTACATCCCGGCCAGAAGATGTGATATCTTCCGTCTCGGTGATGACATGGTTAACACTCAGAGCTCCATACCCTACATGCACCACTAGAATAGAGGGCAAATCAGGTCCTGGTGGGCGGAGTGTAGGAGTAGTGTGTGGGAGAGTAAAGTAGGAGTAGTGGTAGGAGTCTGGAGGAATGTAACTTAGGAGAAGCAGGGCTCTGCACAGTTCCGTGCAGCCCTGAAGACCACTTACCAGCTAGCGCCATTATCGGTGCCCTAGACCGGGACACGGGCAACTACCTAACAGGTCCAATCATACCCGTGCTCAAGAACCACCCACCGGATCACTGGTTCCGAGGCGAGCAAGACGTTCACCGCAGCTCCGAAAACGAGGGTGAAGGAACCGCTTCCTTGAGGCACCTCACCACAGCCACAACCTAAGTTGTCTCGCCAGCAGGGACTCGCCCCTGGGACACAAGACCTTAAGCCAGCACTAGCTAGGTACCAATTAGAAGTCTCCCAAGTACCCTGACCTGGTATTCCAAGGCAACACCGGCAACCCATCGAGAGAAGTTAAGGAAGGAAGGAACACCGCGGAGCGCTGAGCTAACACCAGTCATCGCTGGGACCACCCGGTCCGTTACCTGTTGACTGTATACCTTGTATCATCTTGCCGGTTACAGTAAATACCCATTACAGAGGAATCTGATGTCTGTGTTTCCTTTAGAACTGTCTAAATCTACACTTTCAGCATTACTGAGCTGCCACACTCCATCAAGTGCAGCTCCTGGCCCCGGGGACTCCCGCTCATCCTGTGGGAGCGTCCCATCTAGCTGCCGTACATCCCCCGGAGGCCCAAGCAGCGCCGGTGAAATCCCCGGATTCCTGCAGGTGGCGTCACGACAAGTAAGAATTAACCCCTATCCGTTCAAGCTAATCCCTTTTAATCTGACCACTGGGCCCTACAGTCTCAGGCACGGAACCGTGACGGGAGAAGCAACGCCTGGGACGTGAAGACCCGGTTACGGTGAGTCAGATATTTCCTTTGTTAGTAAAAGAGACTTGCATACAGATCGCCTACTGAGAAACTTCTGTCTGTGGTGGCAAACATTGGGGATCTCTGTTGGGTCCAGTGGCCCCTAGTAGAAGGTGGGCTTCTGTATTGGTTGACCCTCAGCAGGCAAACTCTTTTCTCAGGGTACATAGTTTCCCTTATCTTTGCTTTTGTTGTATTTGGGTATCAGGTGTATTTATGTACCTGTTTTTCTGCCCAATCTCCTTTCGGGTGCAGCTTTAAATACTTTCCCCAGCTGGTGTTTCCTGCTGGTGATATTCTCATTTGGATGTCCAGCCATACAGTTATTTGTTTATGCCAAAAAGAGGATGATCAGCAAGGATTTATTTCTTTTCTGTTAATGTTCTTTACTTCGCATCTATCTTCTGTTTATGTTTAGGAAGTAAGGAACTTGAAGCGTTTAACAGACGATCGGGCAGAATAGCTCTGAGTTGACATTTTAGTCTGTGGTCATGGCTACCCTAGATTTTGCAGGAACCTCTAGGGGCTTCGGGATTGGGATTTCAAGTTTGTACAGGAACTGGCAGGGTCACTTGCAGTTTTTAGTTTATTTTCTATATCCCATGTGAGTTGCTACTCAACCGTAACACTTTGATGTCTAAACTTTGGGTTATGAATTCTCTCTGTGGTGTTTTTGTTAGTTTTATAACAGTCTTCAGTGTAAGCTTATGGAAAGGTAGTCCTGGAAATATGCTACTCGTAAAAATCTATTCAGAAGGGAGGGAAATAAGTATTGATAGTTAACAGCAGTGAAAAGGAATCCGAAATACACATAAACATTGCTGCTGTGTTCTATTAACCTTTCCATCTTGCTAAGTTCTAGATTCGCAGCTATCCTGTATGGAACTGCAGTAAAATGTGCTCCATGCTGCTGCTGCTTCTGTGGGTGTGCTCCAAAGAGATGCGTGATAAGAAGGATTCCCTTTTTTTAATGTACTGTGTGGAAAACTTTAAAGCATCTAGTCTCTTCCCATTTTAAAACAGAGATCAGTGACAACTGAAATTTTAAGATGGTGGATGCACCAATAAAAGCTGCTAAAAGATGAAGGATAAAATGCGTGTCAAGGTTTATATTTCACATACATACATGACTTTTTGCTTTCTAAAGTTATCTAAATGTTTAGCTATCCTTTAAATTTGCTAAAATAGACAACAGAAATATTATGATACCATGTCATAAATAAAATATAAATTTACTAGATGGTTGCCCAATGTTATTGCATTGGGAGGGAGTTGATGTCATGATGGGGCAGGCTCTGTGGAGCTAGGGGCAGTGACCATCTTCCCCTTATCGCACTCTCCCCCTTGTCTACTCTCTTTCTACCTGTGTGCTGTCTCTCTTCCCCTAGTGCTGTCTTCTTTCCTCTGTGCTCTTTCCTTTGACCTGTATGCAAATAAAGGCTTTGGAGCCACGTTTAGGAGTCTCAACACAGGACTAACCAGATATCCCTCCCTCGCCTTTGACCTGTCTCCACCCTGTCTGTTGTCTCTCTCCCTGTGCGCTTTCTCCTCTTTGTGATGTATTCTCCCCACTTGTGTTCTCTCTTTTGAGCTGTTTTCCCCCAGTGTGCTGTCTCTTTTTCCCCTGTGCTGTCTATATCCGTCTGTGCTCTCTCCTTTGAGCTGTCTCCCCTCTGTGCTTTTTCCCCTGTGTGCTGTCTCTCTCTCACATGCTGTATTCTCCACTTGTGTGCTATCTTCTTTGAGTTGTCTCCCTCTGTGCAATCTCTCTCCCCCTTGTGGGCTCTTCCCTTTGTGTTCTCTCTCTCTCCCCTCTGTGCGCTCTCCCCTCTATGGGCTGTCCCCCCATTCGTGCTTTCTCTTTTCCTGTGCACTCTCTCTTCCCCCTGTGTGGTCTATCTCCTTTGAGCTGTCTTACCCATTTTCTGTCTCTCCCCTGTGTGTTCTCCACCCTGTGTGCTCTCTCTCCCCCTTTGCCCACTGTGCCTTGTCTCTCCCTTGTGCGATCTCCTCTTGTGTTGCACCTCTCTCACCCTTGTGCTATCTTCTCTCCTCTGTGCTTTCTCCTTTGAACTGTTTCCCCCCTTGTGCGTGCTCCCCCTGTGTGCTGTCTCTCTCCTCCCTGTGCTGTCTTCTTCCCTCATTTGCGCTTTCCTTTGAGACCAGGTGTCCATAGATAGTGGCACCGTGAGTAAGTGTGCATGAGCCTCCAGGGTCACACTGCCATGTTTGTATACCCAGATGTCCAAAAATTGGACCATTTGAAAGAGTACACATGCTCCAGATATATGCATGCACACTTATTCAGGTGGTGATGTGCAGTGTCAGCGGCGGCAGTTGTGGGCGGTAGCAGCTGTGGAAGAGGACCCTGCAGCACCACTGGCAGTGCTGCGCAAGCTGTCAGTACTGCCAGTGGGTGCCATATTTGCACACCCATCACTTGGGTGTGAAAACATGGCTGATGCGCATGATAGGAGGACAACCAGATACCGGAAGTGACAGATGCGACAGGACAATTATGAAAGTTGATTTGTATTTCACTTAGAAATATAAGATACATATTAAAGAATACCATGGCGGTGATGTAACAGCCATAACATTCTGAGCCCTGGAAGTGGTTAAGGAAAGCATTAGCAAGGGGAATTGGCAAAAGAATATTCTACAAGAAAGATCCATTGAATTTGCCAGATGGAGTCCATGGTTGCTACCTTTAGGAACTACCTTTTCTTTTCCTTCTAGCTAGTAAGATCCTAAGTCTGAAGAGTGTATATAGAGTGTATATAGCTATTCCTACTTTATCCTATAATGTGGACAACCTTAATTGTTTAATTTAAGTGAAAGCATTAGGGTATTCTCTTGATCTGACATATCTACTAGTTTGGTTCTATTATTTTTCTTCTGTGATTTGGGGATTTTATTAATTTATTGTATTTCTTGGGAGTGAGTTTACTTTACGATTTTCCTTTTATATGGAAATCTGTTCCTTCCTTTCTAAAATAATTTGTATTCTTTGTTGTGGTGAACAAAAAACCTTCTTCCTACTCCTTTAAAATCTATTCCCTACTTAGAACCGCTCCCTTATCATCTCTTCCTTTAATAACCTTTAAAAGAAAAAAAAACATATAATATGGATGCTTTAATTTAAAAATCTGTAGGGTAATGCATGTGTAACCTGTGGGTTATTTGAATGTGGAAATAGAAAGATTCAAAGTGAGCCTAGAAGACGCAAGAACCGTTTCTTTCTATGAGGAACCAGGCATTCTCTCTGAGTATTCACTGGCAGTATTCTAATTACTATAAACACAGGCAAGACATGTATCTGAGGTCATGAATCCACTTAGCATGTAGCATGTGTGGGCAGGAGAGCAGAGCAGCAGAGGAATGAGATCATCAGAGCATGCGCTGGTAGCAGTATGATCTCTGAGATGCGGGCATTATGCATTCCTGTTGATCCTCTACTGAGCAAGCAGGAGTGCAGAAAGACACTGGATAAGTGGGATCGTCTGGGCATACACCGGTGTGTGGAAGTAATGGGGTGGAGATATGAAGATGAAAGAAGCATGAATTTAAAAGGAGTATCAGCTTGAAAGGGGGTTGTATCTCCATCCCTACAGCATGTGTCAGAGCTTACTAAAGAGGATCAAACCGCAGTTGAAAGTGGTGCTTAACAAAATGTATACAGTGACTGGGCTAGTGCCCGCTTGGGTAGTATGTGTATGGGGGTGATTGTATAATATAACATTTAGACAATAGGCAGCAATGTATGTGTATGGGGACAGGGGCGTGCATAGAAATCATTGGGCCCTATAGCAGTATTTCTAATTGCCTCCCCCCGAAAAAAACCCGATAATAATATTCATAATAACATATTCACATAAGAACATACCTCACAACTTTGCAGTCCTTACGAAGTATTTTTCCTCCTATTGAAGCCCATGGATTCCCCTTTCATTACATTCATAAAGTACATACCAACAACAGTTCCCCACAAACACTGTATGATCCCCCTCAATTAATTCCTCCAAAGTACCCTCCAATCACACTGTATGATGACCCTACTATACCCCCCTCAACTACCTTAGCAATAAATGGTGACCCCAACACAGTATAATTTAAAACTGTGACCCTTACACATCCATTTATGCAGTGCAATGGGCCTACATGCAGTATAATGGCCCCTACTATCAATCCACATACTATAATGGCACCCACACAGCTTTCACACAGTATGATAGACCCCCTAAAACATTCACACTATAAAATTGCTTGCATAGAGCATAATAGCCCTCAAATAAACCTCCAAAAAGTATAAAGGCTTCCTCATAGTTGTCCAAATGTTATAATGCCCACCACAATGACATTTAAATAATGGCCACACAATGCGTTCAATACAGTAATGGGCCCTACATAGCCCTCCATAAGATATAATGCACCCCCATAGTCCTCCATATACAGTGAAGGAAATAGTAATTTGATCCCTTGATGATTTTCTAACTTTGCCCACTGACAATGACATGAACAGTCTATAATTTTAAGGTTAGGTTAATTTTAACAGTGAGAGATAGATATCAAAAATATAATCCATAAAATCACAATGTCTAAATTGTATCAATGTATTTGCATTTTGAAGCGAGAACTATTTGATCCCTCTGGCAAACAACACTTAATACTTGGTGGCAAAACCTTTATTGGCAACACAGCAGTCAGACCTTTCTTGTAGTTGATGATGAGGTTTGCACACACGTCAGGAGGAATTTTGGTCCACTCCTCTTTGCAGATCATCTCTAAATCATTAATATTTGAGGCTGCCACATGGCAACTCGGAGCTTCAGCTCCCTCCGTAAATTTTCTATGGAATTAAGGTCTGGAGACTGGCTAGGCCACTCTATGACTTTATAATGTGCTTCTTTTTGAGCCACTCCTTTGTTGCCTTGGCTGTATTTTTATGTTACTGTTGTGCTGGAAGACCCAGTCACGACCCATTTTTATTGTCCTGGCAGAGGGAAGGAGGTTGTCAATCAGGATTTTACGCTTAGAGGGTGAGGGAATCAGGAAACTGGATAGTGAGGTGGGTGAAAGGATTCAGGGGAACCTAATCTGACCCAAATACTGAGGGTCCCTGGCTCACCCTGTTCTCGGAGGTACCTCGGAAGGTGAGGATGGTCAAATCACCACCCTTTCTCCTAAGCTCCTGAAAAGCCCAAGGCACAAAGCCCCTACATCCACCAATGGACCAGAAAAACCCAGCAGTTTCAAATGAAGGGGATAGCAGCAGCTCCAGCAACATGACTGCACACCACAAGCCCAGTAATCGAAATAAAACTCAATCTGCGACATCTGGTGGAAGGAAGCTGAATTATTTAAGGCTGAGTGGGTGGAGAGCAGAAAGCTCAGACACAACCCTTACCTCATCTGAGCTATGAGTCACTCCCAGCACACATTCAGCAACCTCTACCTGCAGAGCCGCAGAGTGACTAAGGAAAAAAAAAGCATAGTTTACAGCACAGCAGCAGCACTCCTTGACTGCAAGGCAGTCAATAAGTGACACATTCTTTGATGCGGTGAAGTAGTCCATTGCCCTTAGCAGAGAAACACCCCCAAAACATAATGTTTCCACTGCCATGCTTGACAGTGGGGACAGTGTTCTTTGGGTCATGGGCAGCATTTCTCTTCCTCCAAACATGGCGAGATCATTGAGATCATTAACAAGTTCTTCTCATGTAGTTTTAGGCTGATTCCCTCCTTCCTCATGACCCCACGAGGTGAGATTTTACATGGAACCCCAGATCGATGTTGATTGACACTCACTTTGTATTTCTTCCATTTTCTTACTATTGCCCAAACAGTTGTCTCCTTCTCACCCAGCGTCTTACTTATAGTTTTGTAGCCCATTCCAGCCTTGTGCATGTCTAAGATCTTTTCCCTGACATCCTTAGAAAGCTCTTTGGTCTTGCCCATGTTGTAGAGGTTAGAGTCTGACTGATTAATTGAGTGCGCAGACAGGAGTCTTTCATACAGGTGACAATTTAAGGCAGCTCTCTTTAATGCAGGTAACGAGTTGCTTAGGAGCGTCTACCTGGTCTGCAGGAGCCAGAACTCTTATTGGTTGGTAGGGCATCAAATACTTATTTCTCTCTTCAAAATGTAAGTATATTTATACAGGTTTTAATTGAATATTATTGCATCTGCACTTAGATCTGCACCCGTCTATATCTCTCTCATCCCTATATTTAGAGACCATACAGCCCTGTGGGGTCCATGAACAGAATACATTTATACAGTATAATTTAGACATTGTGATTTTTCTGGGTTTTATTTTTGATATTCTATATCTCACTGTAAAAAAGTAACCTACCCTTAAAATTATAGACTGTTCATATATTTGTCAGTGGGAAAACTTACAAAATCAGCAAGGGATCAAATAATTATTTCCTTCATTGTAGTATTATGGCCTTTATCATCCTCCATGTAGCATAATGTAGCCTCTATAATCCTCCATCTAGCATAATACAGCCTCTGTAATCCTCCATACAGTATAATTCAGTCTCTATAAGCCTCCATATTGCATAATGCAGCCTCTATAATACTCCATATAGTATAATGTAGCCTCTATAATCTTTCATGTAGCATAATGTAGCCTCTATAATCCTCCATATAGTATAATGTAGCCTCTGTAATCCCTCATATAGTATAATGTAGCCTCTCTATTCCTCCATATAGCATAATGCAGCCTCTATAGTCCTTGATATAATATAATGTAGCCTCAATGATCTTCCATATAGGATAATGTAGCCTCTATAATCCTTCATATAGCATAACAAAGCCTCTACAAACCTCCATATAGCATAATGTAGCCTCTATAATCCTCTATAATCCTCCATGTAGCCTAAATTAGCCTCTATAATCATAGTCTCTATAATCCTCCATGTAGCATATTGCACCCACACAATCCTCTGGCCACTGTGTACTTGCTAATTAAATAAATACCTCTCCTAAGTTCTCCACTGCTCTGGCCATCCCACGCTCTGCACATCTCAGTACAGCGGCACTTAGTAGTGACGTCATTTCGCCTCACTGTGCTGAAACATCAGAGTGCAGGCACAGCTGGAGAATGAGGAGAGAGGAAGCACTTCATGCTCCGCCTTTCCACATTGCTCTCAATCGTATCAGCATCTGTAATGCCGCTACAATTAAAAGTGTGATGTCAGGTGGGGGCCCACAAGTGGGGACCTTCTTGACTCACAGGCCCAATAGCGGCTGCGTAGTCGGCTGTCATTGGTGGTACCCACTGTATGGGAGGTATATCAAAAAGTAGACAAAAGTGGGCAATTTTCTTTGAATAAAGATATACATATGAATGATGGGGGGTTTTGAGACAACCAGGACTAATGCAAAGAATTTAGTATAAGGATGGAGAATATTATTAATTAAGACCCTATATAGCGATCTATTGAATGTCGAATTGATGATAAATTTAATGAATATTGTACTATTCCTGAAGATATTGTGCCAGTGCTGAATGCAATGATAAATAACATGATTTAGGGTTGGGTATATAAATATATGCTATATAGTATGTCATCTTTATATAATTGTGGTTGGATTATTAACAAGGGCATAGCCAGGATAAAATCTAATTACTTTATATTTGCAATGAAATGAGATATTTAATGATATCATGTTACTAGACATGTACAATGAAATGAGGAGTTTAGTGATATCTTATTTTTGCAATCAAATATAATATAACTTTTTTTATAATAAAGGGGACCGTTATATGAGAAAAAAATCCTTACTACATGGAGAGAGGACGTTGGGTAGGATATTTGGACCTTATGAACTCTCAGGTGGTAGACAGTAATTGTGTGTTCGAATCTAATATAATTTTACTTATGGGTGTATGTATTTTTACATTTTGCAGAAAATAGGAAGGCCGGACTATGTTATCTATGGATATTGGTTTTTAATTATAGACATGACCTTAACCTGAAGCCTCCCGAGGAACTTGAAGGCAGGAGGGAAACATGTGTTTCCAATATGGAAGACTATGAGATTTCTAGTTGGCTACATTCTGGATGCTTAAACATTAAAATATATGTCAAAGAAGACTGAATATTAGAGAGAAGAGTGGAGTAAAAGATTTGTGGATGCCCTTTATCTTGAACCAATATTAATGATAATGAAGACAAGGATGAAAGCAAAAATAATGTTTATCTCTGGTTCTATAAGGACTGCTATGTTAGAAATTGTGACTTGTAGAACTTGAATCAAAGATTTGCTTCTGGTGTGGTCAGTACTGTATATTTCTGTGTAGATACTCTCTTCCCCCTTTTTTTGGCTTTGATTAATTTTGATGTATGCCTCTATATACATTTATAAAAAAAAAGAAGAGTGTATTTGACAAACCGAGTAATGACTGCTATGTAGGATAATCAATGTCATATTTTTACTTTATAGTTGCTTGTAGCTTTTTTGATTCTGTGTGTGATGGGGTCTAGTGGAGCTACACATTGGATTAAGGGTAGTGGTTGTAGAGAGTGAAAAAGAGCTCAAGGATTAGGTTTATAAGGTTATTTTTATTCTTCTTATTTTAATGGATAATAAAGATTGGTATAGGTAATCTTTCTATTTAATTAATGTATTTTTGAGGTGTCCTAAATCTTAGGGCCACTTTACACACACCAACTTATCTGTCCAACTTCTGAACAACTTGCTGGTTGCAGTGAAATCATGGACACATTGCTCCATTGTGTACAAATGTAACCATGTGTCCATGATTTCACTGCAACCAGTAAGTTGTTCAGAAATTGGACAGATAAGTTGGTGTGTGTAAAGTGGCCATTATTGTGTATTTATGGTATTCAAATAAAGATAATTATTTTATATACTTGAGTTGTTCTAGTTGTGTAGTTAGGTTTGATTACCTGAATATGTATATTTAATAATGATGTCATTTAGTTAAGGTTTTTTTTAACAGTTTTTCACAGCACCAGAGGTATGTGATTATATTCCTATTATATTGAAGTAAATGACTTCTAGGGATCCTTGTGGCTCTAATGATCTGATTATCAATTCCGATGTGGGGGTAACCTTGGCTTAAAAATATGCTTTCACACTGCAGTTTTTTCCTGATCAGGATTCATTAGGATTTGTGTGCCAAAACCTGAAGTGACTCCAAAACCCAGAACAGGTATCAGTTTTCAATTATAGTTTTTTCGCTGCAAGTTTCACTCCTGGTTTTGGCACACAAACCTGATGAATCCTGATCAGTAAAAAACTGCAGTGTGAAAGCAGCCTAAGATGAGTTATGTGTTCATCCCTGTCCATTGGGCTGGAACACATACGATTATATTTAAGAGCCTGGCTGTAGATGATGAACATCTGAGGTATGTGAGCCAGGCAATTGGTTTCCAATACACCAATGTCTGAATATAACCATTTTTTATCATTGTATCCAGGAAGTTGATTCTATTTTTGAGTTTTTCAATGTCACGTTTATGGTGGGATGAAATGTAATGGATTTGTGAAGGAATTTTATAAATTAATCTTCTTCATGTGGGATGATAGAATATAGGAATTCTTCATCCTTGGTGGTTAAGATGGTATTCTTGAGGAGCAGACCAGATGGTGAGTAGCCTTAGGGCAAGATTGTCACACTGCAGGGTGGACTGGTTGATGTAGCACCAGTGCCCATTACCTAGTTGCACTAAGAAGCCAAACCTCCTATCCTGCAAGAATGCCACTACCTTGCCCCGGGTACACTGGTCATAGAAGTCATAGGCTTTAGGTCCATGCAACCAGTACGGGGTGATTTCCTGATGAAAGAGCACATCTTGCTCCGAAATGCGTAGAAATAAACAGCACCATCGTCTTGCAAACCAGAGAAGAATATAATCTTATCCAGCAGCGCAGGCCGTAACACACCATTCATAGTCACAGCACCTGCTGCAGGTGGAATCCAGTCAGGCATGCTGCAAGATCATGTGCAGTCTGACATCTGCTGCTCCCGGTCCCGGATGGCATAGAAAAAGGGTCACCGATTTATTGTGAGCTCCTCAGGTCCTCATCTGGCATCAGAGGCCAGGATTAGAGCCGTTTGGCTCAATGCAGATCAGACCCATATATCCATGCATGCCACTCTGAGTCTGGTGCTGATAAAGATGAAGCATCCTCTGCCCCTGGAGTGGTTAGGAAGATGACTTCCTCCAGATCATGCATTCTTTGCAGGGGGTCCATCTCCAATCTACTTTGCAATGCCGGCAAATGTTAGAAAGTTAAACTGTAGTAGCAGTGTACCTGCATTCTACTGCACTGTTAAGATGGCGGTGAGGTGCTGACTGAGCTCCGCTGTTTTGTGCGTTTGCTTTGCCTAAGGGGCCTGCCTCTTCCACTGACAGGATTCAGACCCAAGCAATCACTACACAATTTTAATGTTTTTACAATCTTGTTGCCTAGCTCCTCATTAACTCCTGTGTATGTGATGGGGTGCAGAACTGATGTCAGTGTCTGTCACAAATTTAATTCCTCAGGCCACAAGGTATAAAAGTGGGTTGCGGTTAGGTGCAGTGATTATTAAAGCATGACATCTTTGAATGAGACATAATGTTGAAAATAAATAAGTTTATTAAATTGACGGTCACTATTCACCACCAATTCATTTGGAATGCTGAATAAGGCTAGTGGGCACTGCAGCAATGCAAGGACAAATTTATTATGAATTATACATATAACACAGTTGTGCACTTGCCAAAAGTCGGTATTGTACCTGTATGGCATGAAATGTGAGCTACAATAAAGACAGTGTTGCAAATATATGTAAACAGCTATAGAATTAATAGCGCTGCATAAATTAAAATATTATTATTATTACATGAAATAATGATTGCACATTTTCAAGAAGAAATATTCATACTATGGTGATTTATCAAAGTCAACAGACCTACAAGATCATGTATGTGAAGCATATAATGTCTGTATACTATTTTTATAATAACAATATTTATTCATTTATATAGTGCTATTAATTCCATAGCAATTTACATATATCAGTAATGCTGTTCCTATTGAGGCTCACAATCTAAATATCCTATCAGTATGTCTTTGCAATGTGGGAGGAAACCCATGCAAACATGGGGAGAACAGACAAACTCCTTGCAGATGTTGTCCTTGGTGGGAATTGAACCCAGGACCTTGAGACCTCAGTGTTGCAAAGGCTGCAGTGGTAACCATGTGAGCCAATGTGCCGCCCATTTTTATATGAATTGTTATCACATAAGTGTAGAACACATGGCCTTTATTGCTGCTGACCCTCTGCAATAACAAGTAAGGTTTGGTCTAAAAAAAAAATTATAATAAAAAATAAATAAAATAAAAAATAAATGTTAAAAAAAGTCCCAAAAAATATTAAGCGCTCTTAAACAGATGTTTTAAAGTCAGTGTGAGCTTCCTGGTCTTCCCAGCTGCTGCCACATCTGTCACTGTTTCCAAAATTCAGACCGTGCTTGTGTCAACAGACCTGCAAACTCCAGGAAGCTTCAAAGATTTAATTTAAAGCTTAAACAAATTGTACACCTTGATACAAACCAGTAGACCTGATGGCTGGGGACACTCCTAACCATATGATTAGGTGTTCCCAGCCAATGGGTCTCCAGCGATCATTTTGGCCCCAAACAAACAGGGAATGTTTTAGGGTCATTTTAAATTTTTAACTTTTTCCCAAACAAAGCCATGTTTTTTTTCAAAAAGCTCAGTCCAAATCTGCAATATTTGTGCCAAATTTCAAATTGGTGAACATATTCAGGGGAGGTTCACTCATCTCCATTCACAACGTAAACACATCAGGAAGCACAGACATACAAACGCTTAGTGGAATGACATCACCAACAAGGAGGAGGATACTGTAAACTTTTCATGGCTTCTGCTCCTCCACTTTATCCTGTTAATGGCTGTCTGCTATTTGTGGCACTGTACGGAAGAAGCAGAAAACCTTGAGCCACAAAGCAAGGGCTGCGAGCTACATGAACTCCAGGTCGGGGATCCCTGCTCTATCCTTTCCCATAAAACATTAACAATACTTTGGGCAATATTCCTCATGATGGGAATATAGCATTTATAAACGACAATTGAGTTTGTCTCATATGAGGTGGAAAACAGGAAAGGGGTTTGATTTCTCAAGCCAGCATGCCAAAACCAAAGTATGGGCACAATTGCTATATGTACAGTATATATATATATATATATATATATATTATATATATATATATATATACACACACATATATATATTGTATATATAAATTACACATAGAAAATCGACAAGTACTTGTCAACCTGTATGTGTATGACACTACAGTAAGTAACATGCCCAAAATATTAGGCTTTGCACTTATATACAATTATCTAATTATAGACAGAAAATAAGATTAAAGACAGTATTTTTTTTATAAAACTGATTGACAGTCCTGAGAAATATTTAATAATTATTTAACCATTTTAATTTGCCAATATAAACAAAAGACCTAGGGTATATTTACTATAGCTCTGCAAAATCTTCTAGTGATTATAATGTTTGCTCACTGCAAAACGAGTCTGGATTTGTTTGCATTTATATGCTGTTTACTCTATGATTTTGAAGTCATCATTAGATAAACAGATTAGTGATTTTTATGCATCTGGGAAAACGGTTGTTCACTCAACAGGATGCAAACTGTTTGCAAGAAGTATATAAAACTGAAGGAGAAAAGCGTAACATTAAAAGCAACCCTTCCAGGTATGGCAGCAGAACAAAAAGACAATCATTGAACAGAACAGTAGCTGTAATGATAGCAGCAACTACTAAACGTACAGCTTCAATTGCAACTTTAAAGAAGAAGAAAACAAAGGTGAAGAAAATGAAAAACAATAAAAATGGAAAGAAAAAGCTGAACTGTCTCTTTTTTCAGTCTACACTTGACACAACAGTATTTTAATCAATGGTGCGTGATCAACGATGATGGAGATATCGTCATTTCTCTGAAATCCTCTCTGGAAAAAAGAATTCCTGTTATAATCAAATTACAGGTCAAGGCAATAATGCTGGAGATATAGAGATATAAGATCAATGCATACAACACTTATCAGTGACAATCCATCCATGCCAAACAGACTTTAAAATGATGTATCATATTGGCATCCTCCCAGACTTCTTGGCAAGAACCTGTAAAGGTTATTGAAGTGATTTATGTTAGAGCACCGAGGACACCTTCCATCATATCAGGTGACTATGCCCTCAGCACAATTGTTTTAGAAGTAAGCACATCATTTAAAACAAAGAATAGTGACAGTCTATGCAAGTTCATTTTTTTTTCATTTATTCTTCGTAAATATTCGAATCGTTTTCTTCCTATTTATACTTATAAACCAACTAATCATTTATACACAACATAAATAAATGCATGCAATAAGAATAAATGATATCCATGAAAAAGAAAGATAAGAACGGCTGTGTGGTTAACCTCGGTTATCTGGACAGGTAAAATTAGGAAAGAAGAGAAATGTTTTTATCATGTTCGTAACGATTTCATTCCACACCTCAAAAATATGCTGGTAGGTTAATTGGCTTTCATGGAGTTGGCCCTGATATGTATGAATACTTGAGAGAATAGAAAATTGTACAGCTCTTTAACCCCTTTATCCCTGAGTCTGGTTTGTACTTTAATGATCGGGCCATTTTTTGCAATTCTGACCGTTGTCATTTTATGAGGTTATAACTCTGGAACGCACGGAGGTTAAGATAAAAAGGCTGCACTCCTCATCCGATTAGTATCCAAACTTTATTTCAATTATAAAAGCAGCATCAGGGATGCACTGGGTGGAGAGAGTGACAGTCTGTTTTGTTACATTTGGCACTTTAACTGGGCCGGTTGAAGCACCAGACAGTGCGAAACATACTGTTGCACTCTCCACACAGTGCATCCCTGATGCTACTTTTATAATTGCAATCAAGTTTGGATACTAATCGGGCGAGGAGTGCAGCTTTTTCATCCTACCCTCCGTGCAAGTAAGCATCTATCTTCCTGCTTTGGCAAGCACCCAAAGTCCGAAGTGGCTGCACAACTAGAGTTGCCTGACTGATGATCCAAGGTTCCAGCTGGATGCCCACTGATGTGTTCTTACCTGAGTAAGTGTTGGAGATTTCTCTTCTTAGGGTGCCTTCAAATAAGCAGTATTGCTATTTCGCAGTGGATCGCTGCAACTGCCGGATCTGCCGCGTAACAACCGACTTGTGTCACCAATCCAGCAAGCCCTATTCATTCTCTATGGGGCTTGCGGTTGGGTGCGGCAAGTGCAGTATTTACGAATCCTGCACTTGCAGCGCCTGCGGCACCACAAAAAAAACGCTGCTAGCACTTACCGCACCAGACCACAAGCCCTACAGAGAATGAATGGAGCTTTCCGGATCAGTGGAAGAAGGCAACATCTGCCGGATCTACCGCAAAACAGCAATACCGCTGATGTGAAAGGAGCCTTATTTGTTGTATTAAATAACTCTGGAATGCTTTAACGGATCCCAGTTATTCTGAGGTTCTTTTTTCATCACATATTGGACTTCATCTTAGTCGTAAATTTACAATGATATTTTTTGCATTTATTTGTGAAAAAATGGAAATTTGCAAAAAGTTTGAATTTTTGCACATTTCAAATTTTGAATTTTTATACCGATAAATTAGAGTTATATCACACAAATTAGTTAATAAATAACATTTCTCCCTTGTCTACTTTACATCAGCACAATTTTGAAAATAATTATGTTTTGTCAAGAAGTTAGAAGGGTTTAAAGTTTAAATGCAATTTCTCACATTTCCATCAAAATTTACAAAGCCACTGTTTTACTGACCACATCAAATTTGAAGTCACTTTGAGGAGCCTATATGACAGAAAACACCCAAAAGCGACACCATTCTAAAAACTGCACCCCTCAGACTGCTTAAAATCACATTTAAGAAGTTTATTAACCCTTCAGATACTTCACAGGAACTAAAGCAATGTAGAAGGAAAAAATAAACATTTTACTTTTTTCCTCAAAACTGCTGCTTTAGAACTAAGTTTTGCTTTTTTCTATCAAGGGTAACAGGAGAGCGTGACCCCAAACTTTGTTGTTCAATTTGTCCTGATTACTCTGATACCTCATATGTCGTGGAAAAATACTCTTTGACTGCATGGCAGGTCTTGGAAGGGAGGGAGCACCATTTGACTTTTCAAGTAGAAAATTGGCTGGAATCGTTAGCAGATGCCGTGTTGCATTTGGAGAGCTTCTGATGGGCCTAATCAGTGGAAATATACCACATGTGACCCCATTTTGGAAACTAGACCTCTTAAGGAATTTTTTTAGATGTGTGATAAGCACTTGAAACCCCCCAGTACGTCATAGTTTTGGCCGTGAAAATAAAACAAATCACATTTTCTCCACAAAAAATGTACTTTCAGATGAAACTTTTTTATTTTCTCAAGGATAACCGGAATAAATGGACCTCTAAATTTGTTGTACAGTTTTTCCTGAGTGTGCAGATACCTCTTATGTGGTGGAAAACTATTTTTTGGGCACACAGCAGGATTCTGAATGGCAGGAGCAACATTCAAACTAAAAATTGCCTGCATCTTTAGCAGACACCATGTTGCATTTGGAGAACCCATGATGTGCTGGATCAGTGGAGACTCCCACAACTAATCCCATTTTAGAAACTAAACACCTCAAGGAACTTATTTGGACCTTTAACCCCCAGATGCTTCACAGGGTTTTAGAATGTTGAGCAGTGAAAATAAAAAAAAAAATCACATTTTCTTCACAAAAATCTTTTTTGATCATATTTTTTTATTTTCACTAGGATAACAGGAGGAAATGGACCCCAAAATGTGTTGCGCCATTTCTCCTAAGTACTCTGATACCTTATACGTTGCAGAGAACCCTTGTTTGGGTGCACATCAGGCCTTAGAAGGGAAGGTGCAACCTTCAAACTCAAAATCGGCTGGAATCATTAGCGGACACCATGTCACGTTTGGAAAGCCCCTGATGTGCTTAAGCAGTAGAAATCCCCCATAATTGACCCCATTTTGGAAACTAGACTCTCATGGAACTTATCTAGATATGTAGTGAGCACCGTAAACCCTTAGGTGCTTCAAATAATTTTAGAACATTGAGCTGTGAAAAGAAAAAAAAATTCACAGGAATGTTTTGGCACCAAATGTTGTATTTTCACAAGGATAACGGGAGAAAATGCAACATATAATTTGTTGTGCATCGTCTCTTAAGTGCATCATGTATAGTGCACAAATATAGTGCAAACCTCAGAAGGGAATGAGTGGGGTGCCATGTTTCCTACCAGATGACTGACCTCATAGACTGTGAGCCCTCGTGGACAGGGTCCCTCCTGTACCTGTACGTCCTGATCGCCTAGATTTAGTGTACTTGTTCTTGTCTCCCTCATCCTCATGTAGAGTGCCATGGAACCTAATGGCGCTATATAAATAAATAATAATAATAATAATAACCTTGATGGTGACTTGTGGTTTTGTGGTTGAGTTGAATGCAGTTTGGTGGCAATTTGGGCACAGAGCATTTTGTATCAGTTCACATTTATCCTGTGCTCTATGCTGAGCACTTCTATTTGAGTTTCCAGCTACTTCTTGATAATACATGATTCAGGTAAAGCCCCCAACAGATTCCATGAGGCAGCAGATTTACTCTGGACTCCATTTGGACTCTGTTCAGCAGTGTCCTTTTCAAAGGTGCACAAAACTGTAGTTGACCGCACTTTGGCTCATGCCAATTAAATACGCATAAAAAGATGGACACTGCCAGATCACATTCAGATGGGAGTTCAAAGTGAGTCCATCTGCCTCTTTATAGTGAATTTTTGTTATGGAATTTTGTCAGAATCACATATTTCAGAGATTAATTGTGAGCTCTCAATATAGAGCGCAGTACAAATGTGAGCTACGCTGTACTGTGAACCTTGGGGAGCAGAATATACGAATCAACATCAGTTGAAAAATTGGCTTTACTACTATTTTTATGCCGTATACTTTGCTATACTTTATACTATACTTTGCAGTATAAGTGATTAGGCAGCTTTATCAATCAGGTCAGTCGGTACAATGACCGTGATACCAAATATATATAGTTTTGTTTTGTTTTGGCTACTACCATGCTAAAAATGCTTTTTTGTAGAATAATATATTTTTTTTGCATCACTGAATCTGGAAGGCTGAAGTTTCTTCCCTATTTTTCTGCTGCATGTGAGGGGTTATGTTTTACAGGATGAGTTTGAGTTTTTATTGGTACCTTTTTGGACCACATAATTTTTTTGAATCACTTTCTATTCTGCATTTTAGGAGGTAGACTCAAGAAGAAGCAGAAATTCAGGAATTGCTTTTTTTGTTTGTTTTTTTGCTAAGTCGTTCACCGTATCATAAAAGAGATAAGACAACTTTAAGCCCCCGTCACACATAACGAGATTGTTAGCGAGATCGTTGTAACGTCCTAGGTTTTGAGGCATAACAGCGATCTCGCTAATGATCTTGTTATGTGTGACACTTAGCAGTGATCAGGCCCGAGCCCGAGCTGTGAGGTCGCTGATCGTTACAAAGTGCTCTGGGTCATTTTTAGGTCGTTGGTCTCCCGCTGGGAACACTACATCGTTGTGTTTGAAAGGGACAATGACCAACGATCTCAATACTACGCCCAAGAGTGACAATTCCCAACGACCTCCTATCATTCTGGATCGTGGCTGGGTCGGTGGTGAGATCTGACTGTATGACATCTCACCAGCGACCACAAACGACACACCAACGATCCCTACAGGATTGTTATCATTGTTGGGATCGCTGTTGCGTCATTGTGTGTGACAGGAGCTTTATTCTCTGGTCAGTACAAACACAGCGATACCACATTTATATAGTTTTTTGTCCTGCAGTTTTTACACCAATAAAACAATTTTATAGAAAAAAAGAATTTTATGCTTCTCTGTATTCGGAGAGCTGTAATTTTTTAAAATTTTTTACTGATGGAACTGTGTGGCAGCTTATTTTATGCAGGAGAAGATGACACTTCGATTTTTATTTACATTTGACTTTATGATCATGTTTTATTTTATTTTTTTTGCGGTGTGATGAAAAAGCATAGTGTTTTTGCAGCGTTTTTTATTTATTTGTTTTACGGTGTTCACTGAAAGAGTTAAATAGTGTGACAGTTTTATAGAGCAGGATGTTCCCGACGCGGTGATAGCAAATATGTCTACTTTTTTGGTGGTAATAAAAATACAGGGGAGCCCTTTTTTTAAAAAAAAAAAACAATTCTTGAAATAATTGTAAAAAAATGACGTAGGTCTGCACCAGATTTTTGCCAGCCAGGCACAATTAGGCAGCTGGGGGCTGGAATCCTCAGCATGGGGAGATCTAAGCTTTCTGGGCACTTCACTGAAAATTGCAGCCCACAGTCACATCAGAAAATGACACATTAATAGAAGCGTCATTTTCTGGTGCTGTACCTGACCTTTCCAGTTGCCCTGTGGGATCCGCAGACTGGGTAATAAGTGGTTAATGACAGCTTTTTATTGCTAGCTGGCACTAAGCCTGAGGTTCATAATGTTGGGACAATCTTAGACCATTATAAACTGCTACGGTAAGTAAATACCCTGTTTCCCCTAAAATAAGATGGGAGAGAATTTGAATAGAAATATTGAGGGCTGCAAGGGGATGGTGGGGATATTGGGGGCTGCATGGCAATATTGGGGCTTGGAGTGGGATGATAGAAAAATAAGATGTCCCCTGAAAATAAGACATAGTGCATTTTTTGGACCAAAATGTTAGATAATAGAGTGTCTTATTTTAGGGGAAACAGGGTAGTAAATAATACACCACTTCATGAGAAAAATATAGTTGGAAAAAAAACACATACAGTGCCTACAAGTAGTATTCAACCCCCAGCAGATTTAGGTGGTTTGATAAGATGCAAATAAGTTAGAGCCTTCAAACTGCAAACAAGAGTAGGATTTATTAACAGAAGCATAAATCTTACAAACCAAAAAGTTATGTTGCTCAGTTGAATTTTAATAAATTTTAAACATAAAAGTGTGGGTCAATTATTATTCAACCCCTCAAACCACCAGCATTCTATTTGGTCCCCCTAAAGTATTAAGAAGTAGTTCAGGCACAAAGAACAATGAGCTTCACATGTGTGGATTAATTATCTCTTTTGCCAGCCTTTTCTGACTATTTAAGACCCTCCCCAAACTTGTGAACAGCACTCATACATGGTCAACATGGGAAAGACAAAGGAGCATTCCAAGGCCATCAGAGACAAGATCGTGGAGGGTCAAAAGGCTGCCAAGGGGTACAAAACCCTTTCCAAGGAGTTGGGCCTACCTGTCTCCACTGTTGGGAGCATCATCCGGAAGTGGAAGGCTTATAGAACTACTGTTAGCCTTCCACGGCCTGGACAGCCTTTGAAAGTTTCCTCCCGTGCCGAGGCCAGGCTTGTCCGAAGAGTCAAGGCTAACCCAAGGACAACAAGGAAGGAGCTCCGGGAAGATCTCATGGCAGTGGGGACATTGGTTTCAGTCAATACCATAAGTAACGTACTCCACCGCAATGGTCTCCGTTCCAGACGAGCCCGTAAGGTACCTTTACTTTCAAAGCGTCATGTCAAGGCTCGTCTACAGTTTGCTCATGATCACTTGGAGGACTCTGAGACAGACTGGTTCAAGGTTCTATGGTCTGATGAGACCAAGATCGAGATCTTTGGTGCCAACCACACATGTGATGTTTGGAGACTGGATGGCACTGCATACGACCCCAAGAATACCATCCCTACAGTCAAGCATGGTGGTGGCAGCATCATGATGTGGGGCTGTTTCTCAGCCAAGGGGCCTGGCCATCTGGTCCACATCCATGGGAAGATGGATAGCACGGCCTACCTGGAGATTTTGGCCAAGAACCTCCGCTCCTCCATCAAGAATCTTAAGATGGGTCGTAATTTCATCTTCCAACAAGACAACGACCCAAAGCACACAGCCAAGAAAACCAAGGCCTGGTTCAAGAGGGAAAAAAATCAAGGTGATGGAGTGGCCTAGTCAGTCTCCTGACCTTAACCCAATTGAAAACTTGTGGAAGGAGCTCAAGATTAAAGTCCACATGAGACACCCAAAAACCTAGATAACTTGGAGAAGATCTGCATGGAGGAGTGGGCCAAGATAACTCCAGAGACCTGTGCCGGCCTGATCAGGTCTTATAAAAGACGATTATTAGCTGTAATTGCAAACAAGGGTTATTTCACAAAATATTAAACATAGGGGTTGAATAATAATTGACCCACACTTTTATGTTTAAAATTTATTAAAATTCAACTGAGCAACATAACTTTTTGGTTTGTAAGATTTATGCTTCTGTTAATAAATCCTACTCTCATTTGTAGTTTGAAGGCTCTAACTTATTGGCATCTTATCAAACCACCTAAATCTGCAGGGGGTTGAATACTACTTGTAGGCACTGTATATCCCTCTTTTGCCATCTTTATTATCCCACATAAACCCTCCATAATCCTCTGTGACCAGATCACTCATATAATCTACTACAATGCATCAGTACCATAGTGGATTATATGTGTCAGGCCTGCTCCCAGCTCTGAAACTTTGCTTCATTCACCATGCACCGGCCATGGTGTACAAGGCTTTCCATAGTCAGGATCAAAGGGTTTTCATGGCAACAACCCTGGGTTACTATGGCAGCGATCGGATCTGCGTGATCATGACATGGGGGTCCAATGGCTTGGGAGAGGAGCGCAAAACCTCTCCCTGCCTCCTAAATGCTGTGATTGCTTTTGATTGCAGCATTTAGGTGGTTAAACTGCCAGGAGCGGTACAGCAACACTCCTGGCAGTGAGAGCCAAGTTTCGGCTGTCACATCAGCTGTAGACCTGTCAGCGATCATGCAGGCCCAGATGTGGTGCTTGCAAAATCACAATGATGTACTAGCTACATCCAATGTTGGGAACGCAAAGGTTTCCAGGCTGTACCCACTAAATCCAATGTTGCAAACAGATTAAAGGGAAATCTATGCTATCTGTGAGCAGCATGAATTAGGGGAAGTGACCCTGATTCCAGCAATATATCACTTACTGAGTTCCTTAATGTCATTTTTATACAATTCCATGTTTTATCTGTTGCAGATCTACCAGTTCTCTGAGGGTACCGTCACACCTGGAGATATCGCCGGTGATTTCTATGGCAATGCATGTGCGCGCGCACGTTTTTGCATGTCGCCCAACGTCGCCGTCGCCTCTTTACACGTGGCGACAACTCAGGCGACGAACCGGCGATGAGCCTGGCCGGAAGTTACCTGTGCATCGCCCAAGCCCCACGGGGGATCAAGTTGGTGGTGGACGCTTCCATGTCACACAGAGCAACCACATTAGCGATGTGGGCGTTGTCTTGTCCCGCGTCTCGGAGGTAGGCGTTAACATTATGTTGTGTGACGCCTCGAAGAAGTGTGATTGGTTGCAAACAAACACCAATTACTGTGTCCTTGTTCGCAGCGCCACATCGTAAAATGTAAGCATGCATGTGCGTATTGGCTCGGTGCTCAGTCAACTCTCGTGTGATGTGTCGCGGATTATTGCTATAGGCATTGGCGTGGGCAACAAGGCAAAACAGGGCGCTCGCGTGTCGAGTAATTGTATAGTGAAGCCGTATGGCGCTTTTATGTAATGTGTGTTGTGCTACTACGTTGGCTAATAAAATCACTCTTGCTTTGTTGGTCAGGAGAATATTGGAGCCTTGAACAAGTTTGTGTGTGCACAGATATTTGTGTGTTTGCAGTTATGTGGTACATATGTATTGTTCACCTAACATTTCCTTCTCCATGTGTGTGTACAGAATACGTATAATGAAATACATGTATATGGTGGAAAACACACACAGGCACCATACAGTGTCACCACAAAGGCCTGTCCCTGGGTGCCGCCATTTTAGTATTCTAATATCAACTGATAGAGACAGAAGTCTCAATCCAGGAATGATTTCACCACTGTAAGTCAAATAATGCTAAAAATTGCAATCTTTATTATCAAAAAATAATTAAAATCTCAACAGAGCCCATTCCCAAAGGGAAATTCACATAGTACAGTATACATCCTTTTCAAATACAGAGTAAAGAATAATATAGCATTAGACCCTTATACCAAAATAATACCTCTCCAGATAAATACACAAGAACAAATCTAGATATAGCACCCTTAGTAAATAACTTGTAGTCCTTCATACAGAGATCCTATAGTCTGCCTGCTCACAAGGGGCAAAATTCCCAATCTACTGTTGTACAAAGTCAATCACTTGGCTAAGAAATAGCTGAGAGTATCAAAGAGGTGCTGACAATAAGGGTACCTTTACACGCCGCTACTGGAGGATGGATACAACCCGCTACTTCACGTGCACGAGCACGCCCAAACGGTTACAAACGGGAAACGCACCACCTTTACACGCCGCCACAAGGTGCGCTACGCTACGCTACATCTACAGCTAGATACATCGCCGGGTGTCTCAAGTAGCCATCTGTAGCTCATCTTACCTCATTTACACACCGCTACAACCAGCTAATATGGGCGGACCTGGTGCAGCAGGGACAGCATATAGGCGTGCCACAATTGTGGAGTACGAGACGTCCGTACACTGATAGGACAAAGCAAGAAACCCATGATTGGCCAGGCATCGCAGGAGGCTGATTAATACATGACGCCCGAGCAATTGTGTAGTGTGACTGGGCAGCTCCTTAAATATGCCGCCCTGTGCAGCGACAACCAATCGCAACGCAGGAGCTTCCTCCAATGATCGCTGAAGGGGCGCGGTATCCCGGAGGCTGTGTCACGCCCCAGCTACATACCAGGTACATCGCCTGGTGTATAGACATCCCTTCTGTAGCTTCTTTACACGCCGATACAGCTCGCTACAATCGGCTTTGTAGCCATCTGTTTTCGAGCAGTGCTCGGAAACAGATGTATCTGTTGCCGGCTGCCTCCTACCGTCTTCACATGCCGCTACTACGGGCTATATAACCCTAAGGGTTAAATGTCTATTACCTGCTGTGGAGGATTACTGTGCCTGGGTTTCCCACCCCTACGCCGTTTCGCAATAGCTTCTTCCGGGGGCGTCGGGGTGGGAAACCCAGGCACAGTAATCCTCCACAGCAGGTAATAGACATTTAACCCTTATTGTCAGCACCTCTTTGATACTCTCAGCTATAAGGGATATATTCAGACCTATCAAGTCATATTCCTATAGCAGCCATTTAGTTCAGCTGTTGGTATCGTCCCCTCACTCCAAGGAGAGAGCCCGCTCCCTTTGGCCAGAGTTAATCAATCTCCTGGATCTGTTAATTAACCTGAGGGTGTTAATTTTCTGGCCAACTGTTGCCACACAGAGAAGGCTCAATAAGAAATGGGCTATGTGACACATTGGGACCAGAGACAATTATACAAAACTCATTTCCCTCTTTCAGGGGATTTCAAAAGAAGCTTCACACACAGCACAGACAAACAGGAGTCAAGGGAAAGAATTCTTAATATTTGACTGCACATCACTTCCTAAATACGACAATTATAAATATGGCAACTGGAGAAATAGAGGACCATAACGCATATTTCTTCATAACTGAACGAATTTCCTAACTACCCCAAAATTAATATCGTCCAGTGGGACAAGTGCAAACATGCTGTGTGTCCTCCCATTGGAAATCTTAAATCATAACAAAAACTACGAGAGCATTATGTTCCACCTACAAAGCTCAAAGGTAGAGGTATAGAAAAGGCTGCAGTTTCATAGCCATTTTATTAGTATGGAAAAGCCAGCCCAAATGAGGTCACTTCACTAGAGAGAGGTAGGTGGGTTGGGAGGAGGGTCTCAAAAGACCCTTGCCATATCTCATCAGTATATTACTTCTAAGTAGGCCTTATTACATGACAAGCCAGAGAATACCCTAGGGAACCTGGTTGTCCCGACACTGCCTCGGTGTGGCGACCACCAGCATTAAGGTACCGGTAACTGGTCACCTTTGTCTGCAAATCTGTGTGTATTTCTATTTATCTTTTATTTGCATAACTGACTGTAACCTTTGTAATATCTTTATAATACCTGTAAATATTATTCTAGTATGCCCCTACGGTGATTAAATGTATAAATTAAATCTTGGGTTGTTCTTTTATCTCAATCACAAACTTCCATGTACGTGTGCTTATTTAACATTATACACTACTGGGTTGGCTTCTGACCCAATATAAGCTGGGCTTATATCAAAAGAGAAACTGGTGTCAGCATTTTTTGCTTGTGTTTTTCAGGACCTCTGACAGTGACGGGGTGGAAGTCATTATATGTACTACTGGACTGGCACTAGAAGGCATATATCACATGCACTGAAGGGTGCCTTAATAAACCAGCACTTTTTTGTAAACTGTGACCGTTTCGAAGTTTTGATGTTTGTTTTGTTCAACCTTGGCACAAATTCAGCGTGACTTATTTATAAGAGTTGAAAATTTTTATAAAAAGTATGATTTAAAAAAAAAATAAAAAAAAACAGCACTAACAGGGCAGCTGCAATCCTTCTTTTATCCTCAGGTAGTTCCCTGACTCGCCTGAGCATAGAGGAAGCACTATAGAGCTGCCAGGGTTGGAAGAAAAATCGGTACACTGCTGTCCCTTCCAGTTTTTACTCTACTTGGAACAGCACCCCTCCAATTTGACCCAGCTGTTTTTAAATTAGCAGGAGACTACAAGAACTGTTCCTCCTTTGTTTTATCTCAGCTCACAGTCTGAGTACATCTGGAAGGTTAGTTTTGTAGCTTTTTTCATTTGGTGCTGGTGTTTTGTGGCAGCCAGTGCTGCTGTGATGCTGTGCCTGTGGGGTGGGGTGGTTTGGAGCAATTGGGGCTTTACCTTGCAACACGGTTGTGATAGGCACCAGGTTGTTCCACCTGCTGGACCACTGTTGTCTTGTGAAGACAGGTGCATAGTGTGACGAAATGGACCCCTTTAATATATAATGTAGGAGAATTTTTATTCATCCAGACCATATTTTATATTGGCTTGTAAACTTGTAATGGCCAAGGAGAATTTCCTACAGTATTTTCATAGATTACAGTGGTTTAAGTTTAGCATGGTAATGTAATTATCTAACTTGTTTGTTATTGAAGGCCAGAGAACTTAATTATGCTAATCGTCCATTGTATGTTACCTTGTGGATCCCTGACTCTATGTACATGGCCGCAGCTACTATTGTTTAAGTGTCATTGATTGCAGACTCAATGTCTCATACTAACATTCCATTGTATCACTGCTAGGTGCTATATCAATCAGCATTTCGCTCTCTTTGTCAGGATTGCAATACTTCTAAAAATATGTTAAATGAGACTTGAGGTCCAGCCAATGAAAAGACAGTTTTATTCCACCAATCGTGACATCCCCAATATCCTGCAATGAGGGCTGAGGGTATATAAGAACTTTTCACTTTAACCAGGAGAGAGATTGAATATTGCATACAGGCAGCTAATCTAGGGTCTTCGGGTCCGGTTAGTGAGCCATAACCCCAGGCCTACGCATTTCGGTGCCGACCAAGGGGACCAGAACATGGAACATGGATCCACTAGGACTTCAGCATCGGATTATCGGATTCGGCTATGATAAAGACTGCATAAGGATAAGGAAGCAACCCAGGTTGGGACGATACAGTCACCTGGCTACAGACTTTGCTGTGCTACATTCTAAACCCTGGTGAGCCAGCGGAAGGGTGAGACTCTGTTGCCTGTTACATTGTTGTGTTTTGCTGGTTATGCGTTATATGCTGTTAACTGTTTGGGGATCCAATAAAGCCTTAATATTGTGATTCCCTCACCCTGTGTTGTCTGAGTAGTGTTCCGCCCACGGTTAAGGAGCTCGGGCGTTCAGTTGGGATGATGCCCTGGTCCACGTTGTCTTTGTAAAGGCAGCTGGGCCTGCAGATGAGAGCACCCACTGACCCCCGGGTCTCCACACATAGCACCGCACCTTTTATGTGAGGAACCCACGGGGAGGTTCCCACAGTCTGATAAGAATGTTAAACAAACAACCTCATATTCAGTTTTATAATTTTTTGCCTAGCAACATTAGGTCTATGACTTTGTGGATGTGAGTTCCATGTATTTTTCTCTGCAGTTGTGGCACAGTGCTGCCAGTGACCAAGAACTGTCAATCAAGAGCCAGAA
>JARQOC010000003.1:208774775-208987937 GCA_033576535.1 Allobates femoralis | reverse complement strand
GAGGAAATTCGGCTTCCAGATAACATCACCCATGAGTGAGCTTTGGTCAAAGGCCAAGGGTGGTGGCATTTTTCCAGCAGAGGGGGTTTGGCATCTTAGCCAAACAAGGTACTAGGCATCAGTGCTACATCAATTGGTCCACCCTATTGCATGACCATCTTCCCAAAAGACTAAAAGAGGTCACCTTCATGAAGGTGATGAGCAGAAAGGGGTGGTTCATGGTTGGCGTATGTTGGGTTGCCACCACCAATGACTTTGATAAGTGGCAGGAGGAGGCCAACCAGGAGAGAATGTCGGGTGGAGAACAGGTCTTTCTTGGTTATCAAGCCAGCAGCACCCAAACCCACAGGGCCTGTCGGTCTTCCCCAAGTTGGTCCCGTATCTCCTAGTGGGGTCATCGTCCCCTAGTTCCTCCATTGTGTTCTTCAGACGTGACCATGATGAAGTGTGCTGAGGGGCTGGTGGTGAAAGAGAATGCCCCTGGAGGAGTAGCCCCTGCAACACCGTGCAACTGTGCAGCAGCAAAGTACCATCAGAACCAGCGACCTTCAGTATGGGCAATGCTGAGAAAGATGGAAGAGATTATTTGCATCAAGTACAGTGCACTTTCTAAATAAAAAGGCATGCTGTTGGGTTGCTGACCAGTCCCTTACTTTGCATTTTGTCTGGAGAAGGACTTTTTGAGTTGTTTGTTAGTCCTTCAAACAGCAAGACCTGCTTTTTGTTTATTTCAGTTTTTCCCTTCCCAAGATTAGTGCTGTTTGCACTTTCCCTGCTGGATGAGAGTGCATGCATGCAGTCTTTGGGCTGCAACTCAAAGCCCTTATTTGACTCTGCCCTTCATGGAGTTTCCACCAGTTGGCGTACATTGGGTTGCCACCCCCAGCAACTTTGATAAGTGGCAGGAAGACGCCAAGCAGGAGAGAATGTGGTGTCGGGTGGAGGACAAGCCTCTCTTGGTTAGCTAGCCACTTCCACCCAAACTCACAGGGCCTGTCAGTCTTGCCCAAGTTGGTCCTGTCTCTCCTAGTGGTGGTGTCATCCCCTAATTCCTCTATCATCTTCTCCAGCGGTGGCTATAATCGAGTGTGCTGAGGACAAGTGATGACAGAGAATGCCCCAGGAGGGGTAGCCCCTGCAACACCGTGCAACTGTCCGGCATCAGAAACAGCGACCTTCAGTATGGGCACTGCTAAGAAAGATGGAAGACATTATTTGCATCAAGTACAGTGCACTTTCCAAACAAAAAGGCATGTTATTGGGTTACTGACCAGTTTGGATTTTGTATGGAGAAGGACTTTTTGAGTTGTTTTTCCGTTCTTCAAACAGCAAAGCCTATTTTTTGTTTATTTTACCCCTTCCCAAGTTTAGTTCTGTTTGCATTTCTCCTGCTGGATTAGTGGGCATGCATGCAGCCTTTGGTCAAAGCTCTTAATTATCTCTGCCTTTCATGGACTTTCCACCATTTTAACAGGGTCTGATGATCCCTTTGAAAATTTTGTTATATATGTATATACTATGTATATTCATATATGTGTGTTTAAACATATTATCGTCTGTGCTACAGTAAGGTTTTTTGTACTTCACTCCTTGTGTGCTGGACTGTTTCTACAAACAGGTACTTTGATACTGCACTACAGAAACTGGCAAACAAGCGGTAGGCCTCTGGCCTAACAGTATGAGGTATGTAAATGCAAAGCACTTCACACACTCCTGTAGAACAGGGCTGGCCAAGTGCTGTCCTCATCAGCTGCAAACAGTGCACGTTTTTAGGATTTACTTAGCATTCCACAAGGTCCTGGAATCATCGCCTCTGCATTTCATGAAATTAGCACCTGTGCAGGGCCGCACCGTCCATTGGACAGTGTGAGCCCTGTCATTCAGGCGGCAAGAGGCAGGGGGAGCGGCAGTGCAGAAGGGGGCGGCGCCTCATGCACACAGCCTCCCCCTGTCATGGCGCCGGCTGCTCGCCTCGCTCACCGCAGGTAAGCGGCGCCCCGCCGGGGGACCAACACATAGAAGGGGCGGCAGCGCTGGGCTTCACCAGCAGCCCCCTCCGGGAATCACGGCCGCGGCACAGGCGGCAGTGGCGACCCGCCAGGGGATCCAATACAGAAGGGGCGGCAGCGCTGGGCTTCACCAGCACCCCCCCCCCCCGGTAATCACTGCCGCGGCTCAGGCGGCAGTGGGGCTTGGTGCACCCCTGCACCTGTGCAATACTAAGGACAGTCTGAAAACCTGAACTGAGTTCAGACATTGAAGACTGTAGTTGGGTAACCCTTCCCTAGAAGTCTCTGTGGAAGTAGCCAAGGGGAAAGAGGAATCCTCGAGCCCTTTCACCACCAATATGGCTCTCCCTGGACCCACTTAGGCCCTGTGCCCATGGTGTCTTGTTTGATGCTTTTTCTGATGCAGATTTTGAGAATCTGCATCAAAATCTGCAAAGTCTATGACACATCAGAGGTGCTGTGCCTACGTTGCTTTTTTTTTCTTGCACATGTGGCCCTTTCTGCTACGAAATCTGCACCAAATCCGCAAAGGAAAAAATCCACATTGGCATAGCACTTCTGAACTCTCGTAGACTTTGCTGCCTTCAAGATTGACATGCAAATTTTGATGCAGGTTCTCAACAGAAGCATTAAACAATTTACTGTGGGAATGGGGCCTTACCACAACATGGTGAAGTCACATTCACAGAAAACATCCCCCATATGCTGTGCGAGCAGATACACAGGCACTGGTGAGAGTGGGACAAGTGGTGCCATCACAAACATTACTGCAGTTCAGACTTGAGGGATCACACAGGGGCTATCCTGCAACTTTGAACTGTCCTACATGCCCTCACATCACCGTTCCTCACACGTGCTGTTTTATGATACCGTTGAAATATATTCGCTATGTCTCGAGCGACATTGCAGCTCTCTTGAGACAGCTAGTGTTATAAGCACAGACTCCACAGGTGGTCATTCTCAGGTCACACAGTGGGATTCCCTGTTGTGTGATACCTGCTGAGATAACCTCAGGTACGTCATGAGGATGTCTGAGGTTCATGAATCATTTGCAGTTCCAGAAGCATGGTGACAGTCGTGCAGAACCTTGCTAAGTAATAGTGTAGGAAGACAATGTCTGTGCCCAAACAGCAGTGATCCACTGTAATACGGTTTGAGCTGTGGTTGGCAGCTTTTGTGTCTCTTTGTAGGTGTTTTCTAAGCTATTTATTCTGCCTCCTATTGACTTGAATGATGTTCAGAAATATAACGATCTGATCGGCGAACTGAACCGAATCTAAACTCCAAAATGTTGGTGCATCTCTGTTTATGGTCACAGATGCTACATTCTGCCACAGAGAACACTTGCAGCATGTCTGGATTGTGAGCATTTACCTTAGATTTGCAGTAATCAAACATTTAACACCTTTGGCATAAATAACTAATAAATCTGTTTAGTTATAGAAACCCTTTTAAACTTAGCTGAAGTATGATGTATGATGTTTGATAAATACTTATATATAACTACCGTATATACTCGTGTATAAGCCGACCCGTGTATAAGCCGACCCCCCTACTTTTGCCCCAAAACCCTGGAAAACCTATTGACTCGTGTATAAGCCGAGGGTGGACCCCAGCACAGGTATACACCCCAGCAGTGTGGTATACAGGCCTCCCCAGTGGTAGTATACAGCAGCCTCCCCAGTGGTAGTATACAGCAGCCTCCCCAGTGGTATATACAGGCCCCAGCAGTATATACAGCAGCCCCAGTAGTATACAGCAGCCTCCCCAGTGGTATATACAGGCCCCAGCAGTATTACAGCAGCCTCCCCAGTGGTATATACAGGCCCCAGCATATATACAGCAGCCCCAGTAGTATACAGCAGCCTCCCCAGTGTATATACAGGCCCCAGTGGTGTATACAGGCCCCAGTGGTATATATAGGCCCCAGTGGCATATACAGGCCCCAGTGGTGTATACAGGCCCCAGTGGTGTATCAGGCCCCAGTGGTGTATACAGGCCCCATTGGTGTATCACAGGGACCCCAGTGGTGTATATAGGCCCCAGTGGTGTATACAGGCCCCAGTGGTGTATACAGGCCCCAGTGGAATACAGGTGCCCCCCTTGCTGCCGCACACCTGTAAAGGAATAGATCATTATACTTATCCCTGTCCTGTCGCCGCCGCCGCTCTGCACCGCGCTCCTCCGGGTCTTCATGCTTCTTCCTGCTTCCTCCTCCGGCGCACAGACAATGACATCATTGCCTGCGCTTGCCGGTCACAAGCAGGAAGAAGCATGAAGACCCGAGGAGCGCGGTGCAGAGCGGCGGCGGCGGCGACAAGACAGGGATAAGTATAATGATCTATTCCTTTACAGGTGTGCGGCAGCAAGGGAGGGGCCCTGTATACACTGATGGGGGGGCTGTATACGAGATACCGTATATGACTTGTGTATAAGCCGAGGGGGGACTTTTCAGCACATTTTTTGTGCTGAAAAACTCGGCTTATACACGAGTATATACGGTACATACTGTATATTGTAAATACAGAAGCTTTATTCATTTTACTACAGAGTATAGTTTAAAAGTGTTTATTTTGTTAGTGTATATATATATATCTATATATATATATATCTATATATATATATATGTATATATTCATATTCATATTCAGTAATTCATCCTATATTGTGGATATAAATTGAGAATCTAAGGGATATTGAAGTCCAGATTTGCAATTGGAACCCTTGCTCTGACCCAGGAAGTCTGTCTTATGAGATATCTGTGTATTTTAGATTTCCTCCTTTCTTGTTGCCATTGTGACTTTCATCTACATTTTTTTCTCCATCTATCTCATATGTTCTTGATGCAACCATCTGGTCTAGCTTTGAAATATTCATTTGAAATCTTCTACCTGTCTTCTGTGGGTGTTTTTATTCTCCTTTCAAGGTGCTTCACACAGAAAACACTGATCCTATTGAGCAGAGGCACAGCAGAAGGAATGCTAATGTTCCAGGCATTCAATCCCTCAGCAGAGAGCTGTCATATCCTAGGGGAGGCTTTGCATCACATAGTTGCTCTGCTCCTCTAATTCCTCTGTAAATGATTGTGTCACTTTTGGAGATCTGGCCAAAACAGGGCAAGACAGGTGCATGCAATCTGGATTTAATCAGCAGTTCACCTACTAGTAAAAGAGCTCCATGCAGCGCTCCTGTATTACAAATGTGTCAAAATCAAACAGTTGAGGAACTTTTAAAGATTTAATAAAGTACAGTGATGTTTAAGAAGTTGAGAATGTTTTTAATACTGGCAGGTAAAAGGGAAACATTTATCATACTTCTTCCATATTACGCCCACCTCTTTGCTGTACTGTACAAATAGTATAAATCATTAGAGTGAGTATAAGTCCTGTTACGTGGGTTTACTTCTAAAACCTAGTAAAACTTTTCAGCTTCTCTAAGGTCTGCAGCTATATGAAGTTTATATAATCGCAAATATACACTTAAACTATATAGATTTGTATATATTTTTTTTGTATCAAAAAGTATACTATGAAAAAGTATGTATGTGCATTGTCCTCAGGGCTATGGGTTACTCAGGACCGGTCCTTATTTTCTGCTTACAGGGGATGTCATGGTGGCAGCCGTGGACCAGTTCCGTGGCCCTAAAACGACACAAATAAATAGGGAAAAAATAAAAATACAAATAAGAGTTTGTCAGTGACGCCACCTGTGGGATGCGGCCGGATATGACCACCGCTGCTTATCTCAGCTTCAGGGAATGATGTTAGGATGCAGCAGGATGATAAACCCTCCACAGGTAGGTTAGGATGATCCCGTGAGCTGGTGATAATATTGTTATTGGTGTTGATGGGGATGCAGGCATTATCTCAAACAATGATGTGGAGACACAAGAGTAACAGTTTTTTCTTTACCTTTAATGGTGGAACTCAGGTAGTACTGAGTACTGTTTTCTAAAGTTCTCGGGGAGCTTGGAGGTAATTTTAGGCTTTCCACGCCAGGCAAGTCCTGAGGCTTTCCTTTTAGATTGTGTCCGTTGGGCCTGCTGCATAAAGCAATGCTGTGACCCTCTCTGTTCTGTACTAGCTGTAGGACAAGCAGCGTGAACCCTTCTCTTGGCTGTATTTCTACTTAGCTCTCCTGGGCTCTGTAGTACGGCTGTGTCTCTTTAGCTTTACAGTGAACGGGGAGTGTATAACTATCCGTTCTTCCCAGATTTGGCCGCTGGGTGTATAATCCCTTACGATTTCGGTGTCCGGTGACCGTACTATACTTAATTCTGGGCTTGCTGGCACTACTACCACTCCCAGATCTTCTTCCTCTCTACCTCAGGCCCTCGCTATGACCTCCACACACTGTCACTTTCCTTGAACTGGCCTAACACACTCCTGTCCCCAAGATCACTTTCCTCTCCTTCTTCTGCTCTGCTCAACTGTCACCTCAGCTCTCCTGACAGGAACTGACTAGCTCCGCCCCCTGCACCTGCATATCTAGGGGACCTCTACTGACGTCAGCAACTCACCTGACCTCAGCTGTTAGAGCTCCCCCTACAGGCCCAGGTAGGGATATGTTATATGTGTGCTTCACCTGGTGGATTCCTTGCCTCCAAGCTTGTAATGTGATTACCGAACCCCGGGGCACCACACTTGCCCCTTGGTTAATTTCAGTACTGCTGGACTGTGAAAACATATAAAAATATAACATAGCATAACAGGAATTAATAACAGAGTTTCAAAAGAAAGATTACAAAAACCAAGCAAAGTTACTGGAAAAGCAGTCCAACAAAAAGAATCAAAGTTCAAAAAGTAACAAAAGTCTTTACATTTACCCAGCCTGACAGGCCAGTTTGCTCGTGCAGCCCCGGTGGTAATCTTCTTGCATTAAAATGTCCAAAAATTTAGAAGAAACAGACGGCACTCACCATTAGATGAATGTGCTCCGTTAGGAGGTGCGGGTTACAAACATTATGTAGCGGGGAGGGAGGTATGGGGAGGACGACGGGCGCATGTTTCGCCTGGTTAGGCTTGCACGGTAGGCCTAACCAGTGTATGTCCGTGGCCCTGTGTCCGGACCTGTGAAAATCACGGCCCAGACACAGAAATAAGTCTCCTCCAATGGTGTCCTTTGCTGTCCGTGGGGTCCTGCAAAAAGTAGGATCCCAAGGACAGGAAAAATATCGCTAAGTGAAACCACCCTTAATGTTTTCACGAAGTCACTGAAACTTAGGCTACCTTGACATCACGATTTTGGGGTGTCTGTGGGGATCCTTGTTTTTGCAGGCTCCCCCAGACAGCCTCGGATCCACACGGATCCCTGCATTTGGATGGCAAATGGCCATCCGTATCCGAATCTATGCAGGACCCGTGTAGACCCTGTGGTCCCTCTCCCTGTTCTCCATGCATCTTCCCTTGTCTCCCTGTTCTCCCTGTCTCTCCCTCCTCCATCTGCCTCTCCCCCCGCTCGTCTATCCTGTCCCCTTTCTCATCTTCCCTCTCCTCTCCCCTCCTCTTTCCTCCGGTATGTAAAAAATAATAATTCTTCTCCCAGAGGATATTTCACCTTTTCCGGCGCCTTCGGGGATGCGACCGTCTCCATCTGGGTGCAGGACCTCTTGTGATGTCACCGAGCCAATCAGCTGACACATCATCTGATCGGCTCAGCTGATCGGCTCGGTAACGTCACAAGAGGTCCTGCACCCAGATGGAGATGGTCGCATCCCCGTAGGTGCCAGAAAGGTGAAGTATCCTCTGGGAGATTTATTATTTTTTACATACCGGAGGACAGGGGAGAGGACAAGATAGAGGAGAGGGGGGAGGAGATGAAGGAAGGAGATGCAGGGAGAACAGGGAGATAGAGGGTTGTGTACTGAGCACTGCTTCTGGGCATGCTCAGTACATAACCACAGAGCCGACCTCGGATCTGATGTCCATAGGCTCCCATTGTAGCTTCCTACAGACCATCACGGATCCGTGGTGTCCGATTGTAGTCACGGACATCAAAATCACAGCAGGCTACGATTTTGGCTCCGTGACTAAATCAGACAGCAACGGATGGTGCTAAAATTGGATGCCAATAGGGACACATACGAGCACATCCGTTGCCCATAGTAATACATGGGAGGTAAAATCGGATCCGTATGTATCCGTTTTGAAACGATACACACAGATGCTCCAAAATCGTGATGTGAAGGCAGCCTTAGTCAGTTGATACTGACTACATTTTTTCAGCACTGTGAATGGTCTGCAGTTTGATAATGAATGATAACAACTCCCAGCATCTCTTTACCATTGTTAAAAACATATTAGGAGTTGTATCTTTATGAGATATAAATATGTCTGACTTGCCTGAAATGCCTGACGTGACACTACAATTGATTGCTGTTTTAAGCTTGATGATGTATTTATTTACTTATAGTTGTTCTGGTGATGAATTCATGTACAAATGGTGATTATGTTGACATATTCATGTACTTATGGTGGCTTCTGATGATGAAGTCATATATTGATAGTGATTATGTATACATATACTGTTTTTCGCATTGATATTGATTTTTTTTTCTTATGGTTCTTGTAATGTATTCATCTACTGATTATGATAATAGTGCACCATAATTACAAGAATATGACATCAGAACTACCATAAGTACATGAATACATCTCCAGAACCACTATCCATACAGCGATATGGAACCAGAACCACCATCAATTTTGTTGCAAACTATATTTGTCACATGACAAACATAAAAACTATCATGAGAATCAATTTGTGTATAATGGGGTCTGTTTAGTTTACATTAGCTTATCCACCAAATGTTAGACACCTTATTTTAAACCAAACGGTCCACATTATAGTTAAAGTGTAACCGCCGTTTACATTTTTATTTATTAAAAATGTAGAGCAAGTGATGTTAACAAACTTTTATATATACCGTATATATCGTGTATAAGCTGCCCGTGTATAAGCCGACCCCCCTACTTTTGCCCCCAAAAACTAGGAAAACCTATTGACTCGTATATAAGCCTAGGGTGGACAATGCAGCAGCTACCAGTACTGAAAAATTTAAAAAATGAAAATAGATACGAATAAAATGTTGAACTTCTATTTTAAATAGAAACAGTAAACTACCAATGCAGCAGACCACCGTCCTGTTATAAAGCCCCCTATCACTGGTATATAGCCCACCATCCCTGTATATAGCAGTCTTCACTGGTATATAGTGGCCATAACTAGTATACAGTTGCCGCCATCACTGATATACAGTACCGCTGGTCACATGATTACATTCAAGCAGGAAGACCGTGGAGGACGCCGGTATTAGAAGCCGCGCGGCACGCAGACCGAGGACCAGGACAGAGGGGGTGAGATGGATCACTGCGGGGGGCCTCTGTATACATAGGGGGGGCGGGGAGACAGCTGGGGAGGCTATACTGTGCAGGGGAGCAGCAATGTACTATGTGCTGCTCCCCATGCATAATTAATGAGCGGCACCACGTGACGTGCCGCTCATTCTGCAGCCTCCCCCGCCTCCTCCTGCCTCCTGCAGTGCCCGGACACAGCCCCCACCACACTATAGTGTATATGACTCGCGTATAAGCCGAAGGGGGGGACTTTTCAGCCCAATTTTTGGGCTGAAAAAGTCAGCTTATACACGAGTATATACGGTACTTCATAAGAGAAATGTGGAAGAAAACCTTGCATAAACCTTCCACAAGATATTCTCACTAGGCTGTGTCTGAAGCAGACACATGCTCATTGTCAATGAGATCCATCTTCAAGCTCCACATATTGAATATGGCCATGCAACCATATAAGGATGGAAAACAGTGTTCTCAGCTGATAAGTGATCAATATACTTCATAAGAGAAATCTGGAAGAATTTTTTTTCAAAACTTTGTAGACGATGTCCCCCCTATGGTGTTTCTAAACTTGACATTTAAGAGTAAGGGGGTGGGGCCTATATAGTGTGACTGGGTACTGAAGATCAGTGTATAGTCAGTTTACCTCAAACAAAGAGAGGTATAGTTGCTTTAAAAAGCTTCTATTTTAGGGGTATCTATGAAGAAAAAGAACCAGCACAAATCTACGTGCAAATGTTATTACAATAGGCAGTGTAAAGCCTTGTTTTTGCTCACCTTTCCGGTGTGTTTACTGGATTGTATATAAAAAAAAATATCTTTGGGCATGCAGCTTAACCTCTCCGGGTGGATCAGGTCTCCAGACCGAGGGATTCTGATTCATGAATGTGCAGATTAAAAGTTACCCGACTGGTAAGGCAGCGCTTCCTTCGGAGACTTGGTAATCGTTATCATAGGTTTCTTTATTTAAAAATCAATAAAATTGCAGTACAACGCGTTTCAACTCTAATATGAGTCTTCCTCAGGTACAAATCTATAGTGGTATACAAATATATAGTGATATATATTTGTACCTGAGGAAGGCTCAATTAGAGTTGAAACGTATTGTACTGCAATTTTATTGATTTTTAAATAAAGAAACCTATGATAAAGATTACCAAGTCTCCCAAGGAAGCGCTGCCTTACCAGTCGGGTAACTTTTAATTCAAACAAAGGGAGGCTCGTCAGCTTGTCAGCAGTGCACAGGCTACTGTGATTTTATCTCCTACATTCAGATCACTCTGCTCATGCTAACAGCTAATGGCCTCCACACAGCTTCTCACTGATAACACAGAGCAAAGCGAGGTGGATGCAGGATATAAGATCACAGCAGCTTTGTGCTGGCAGTCTGCAGCGTCCTGTGCCTGAGATAAACTAATACACTGATCAGCTGAGAACACATTGTAGGCCCCGCCCCCTCCACCCTTAAGGCGGCATCACACGTGTCAATATCATGAGCGATAACGCCGAAAAGTGACGCATCAGCGATGTCGCTAACGATATCGCAAGTGCGTCGTGCTGTGTGACAGCGCGACGCAGCTGCGATTTATCACTGGTCGCAGGTTGACAGGTTTACGAGGATGAACATAAACCTGTCAATTTGCAACCAGCGATTAGGCTGGATCGCGCCGTCTGACACCGCAATAGCGATCTTGGCAGCCATCCAGCCTATGGCAGCCATCCAGTATGGCGGTAGATCGCTCGCTGGGTTGATCCCAGCCCATCGAGCGATAGCTCCGCCCACAACCCTGCGACATCACCGGCACATGTTGCCGTGTGACACCAAGGCTGCGATGTCGGAAGCGAGCACGCACCCACACATCACTTCCGACATCGCAGCCTTCATTGACACGTTTGACACCGCCTTTATATGGATACATGGCCATATTCAGTGTGTGGAGCTTAAAGATGGATCTTACTGACAATGAGCATATATCTGCTTCAGACACAGCCTAGTGGGAATATCTTGTGGAAGGTTGTCTTCCAAATTTCACTTATGGAGTATATTTGAAAGTTTATTATAATCACTTGTTCTACATTTTTATTATTATATTAAAATTTTAACGGTGGTTACACTTTCTACATTGTTATTATTGAATTAATATTTTAACGGTGGTTACACTATGTATTATAGATAGCATAAGAAAATAAGATTTTCCAAGCAGAAGGTAAGTTGCAGCAGCTGAGATTAGAATTACATGTTAATTACAGCAGAATAGAAAAGCAACTTTAACCCTTTCAGTACTAAATGGAATTAATTAAACTCTTACTCAGGATAAATGATGAGCAGGCCCTAAAGAGGATCTGCTGTCAATGAAATGCTGTTACTTTCTGATCCCAGATCCCCTTGAGGTCTCATCAGGCCACGACAAACTCATGATCACACTCGTGATACTTGTCTTTGAAAGATCTAAATGCAAATATAAGTTTGGGGGATGAAATCCTGCTAACAGATTCACATAAATTTAGTTCCTACAAAGTATATCCCTGCAACTCATGTACATGTCAACAGGGACCACAGGTGATCAGACTCCTCAAACTTAATAAAACGGCATAAAGTAGAAAACTCTTGCAAAACAAAGACTGAGGTTTCTAGTTTGCACAAATTTCATAATATGTTAAATCAAGTAAATCCTTCCAAGTAATTTACTTCAACTCATTTGTTGTCAGAAATAAACACGTTACATTGCTGCACTTCAGAATAAACAAACAAACCATTACTACAACTATTTCTTATTACATATTATTTTTATGATTTATGGTTCTACCAGATGAGTGCCCGATGCTATCATATCAGGAGGGTGGTGACATCACAATGGGGGCTAGCTCTGGGGGCAGCAGCCATCTCTCCCCCCCATGCAGTCTCTCCCCTGTCCGCTGTGTCTCTCCCCCCCTGTGCTCTCTGCCAATTTATGTAAATAAATGTATTTTTACTACAAAAAACTATTTCTGTGTTTAAAATAAAGTGTTTAATTTCCAGAGAAAAAATGTGTAGTGTGGAGCCCACTGGGACGGGGTACTCGGTGCCGGACCGGTGTACTGCTGGGGAATGTCACGGCGGTTCTGGTCCGGACCGTGTCCCGGGCCCGCACAATAAAATGGGGGTTATTTACAGGGGATTTGTCACTCGTGACGCCACCCACTATATGCGGCCAGTAATGGGGCCGCTGCTGCTGCAGAACCTCCGGGGATGATGGGATAGCAGCTTGGATGGAATAGTTCCTGTGGGCAGAACTGGGTTCCCCGGGGCAGTGGTAGTAGTAGTTAAAGTCTGTGAGGATAGTTATTGATGCTGCAGGAGAGTAGGGGTAGCAGTAGAGATGATGAGAGTAGAGGTAATTGCAGTATATGAGGGCAAGTGGGGCTTCAGTATAAGGATCACACACACTCACGGTTTCTGTTGTTTTTCAAGTCTTTACCTGCAGATGGTATATCACAATATTGTCCACGGAGTCTGTACCAGGTTGCTCCCACCCTGACGGGGTCCTTGGCTTCCTACTTAAGCGCTGTGTGTGGCCCTGCTGCTGCTTGTAGCTGTACTGCTGGCCCTGTCTCTGCTCACGGGTACCAATCTGCTGGGAAACTTGAGTCCTCTGTGTCACTGACCCCTCCGTGTTGCTTTGCTATGGTACTGTGAAGATGGTGGACCTTCACTATGCCGGTGTTTACTGTCCTGTCTGTCTCAGGCACAGCCTCGGATCCGGTATCCGTCTTAAACGCCTCCCTGGGGTCAAGTTTTTGGGGTAACTCTTTATCCCGGGTATTTTCCTCTGTTCCTCCTCTCCTCAGACCTCTCAGGACCTCCACTTCTACTTGACTCTGCTCCTGCTCCTGACTCAAACTGAACTAACTGTCACTCCTGCTCTGTGGTAAACAACTTAGCTCCTCCCACTAGTGCAGGTGCCACCTAAACTCCTCCCACTTTCTAGTGTAGTGTTGTGTGGGGAGTAAACCTGTGTTGATGTTTCTGTGGCACATTAACCCTTGGGGTGCCACAGTAGGGCTCCGTAGTATTTTCTATTGCCAGAGCAGATAAATCAAGCAGCTAGTAGCTGCACACATCCATGGCCTGGTGTTACCTTTGCAGGCAATGACAATTACAGGGAAGCCGTATTTTCCTTTTAGTTATTTAAATAAATAATTTTTAAAAAATTAATGTGGGCTTTGGTGTATTTTTGTTTGCCAGCCAAGGTAGCCCAAGCAGCTGGAGGATGGAATTTTCAGCATGGTGAGGCACAAGCATTTTGGGTCCCATGCTGAAAATTGCAGCCAGCAGCCGCCCCAGAATTGGCACCTCCATGGAAGATGCAAAAACTGGTGGTTTCCCTTCTCTTCCAGCTGCAGTGGTGGAGGTGGCAGACTAGGTAATACAGGGGTTGATGTCAGCTTTTTTTGGCAGTTGTGATCAAGCCCTATTGCGAATGTCAGCCATCAGTTTGACAGCCAGCCATTAGCAATACTTTTAGTAAAAAGAGAAAAAACATAAACACACAGAGAAACCTTTTATTGCATACAAAATATACAGAAACACCTTGTTATCCACTTTATTAGCTCCCACCAAGTTCCCATCCAATGTAATCCTGTAATTACTGCAATCTTGCAGTGCAAGCAGTGGGGTGGTGTCATGCATCACGCCACTGCCATCTTTGTATACCTAAGTGTGCACAGATGGTGGCCGCATGAGTAAATGTACATGCGTTCTCTCTGCACCCCTTTGCGCTCTCTCTGTCCCCTTGTCTGCTATCTCTGCCCCATGCACTCTCTGCTCCTCCTGTGCACTCTCTCTGCCCCATGTGTGCTCTTTCTCTGCATTGCGCTCTCTGCCCCCCATGTGCAGTCTCTGCCCCCCTACATGTGCATTTTCTCTGCCCCCTCCCTGTGTACTCTCTGTGCAACCCTGTGCGCTCTCTGCCCTTGATGTCCACTCTCTGCCCCCTGCTGTTCACTCTCTGCCCCCCTTGCTTTGTGCTCTCTCTGCCTCCCTGCTGTGCACTCATTCTGCCCCCTCCTAGTACAGTCATATGAAAAAATTTGGGCACCCCTCTTAATCTTACTCATTTTTTTTGTTGTTTAAAATTGGGTTTTTGCAACAGCTATTTCAGTGTGATATATGTAATAACTGATGGACACAGTAATATTTCAGGATTGAAATGAGGTTTATTGCACTTACCAAAAATGTGAAATATGCATTATTTCAAAATTTGAGGGGTGCAAAAGTATGGGCACCTCAACAGAAAAGTGACATTATTATTTAATAGATCCACCTTTTGCAAAAATAACAGCCTCCAGTCGCTTCCTGTAGCTGTTAATGAGTTCCTGGATCCTGGATGAAGGTATTTTTGACCATTCCTTTTTACAAAACAATTCCAGTTCAGTTAAGTTTGATGGTCGCCGAGCATGGACAGCCCGCTTCAAAACATTTCACAGATGTTCAATGATATTCAGGTCTGGGGACTGGGATGGCCATTCCAGAACATTGTAATTGTTCCTCTACATGAATGCCTGAGTAGATTTGGAGCGGTGTTTTGGATCATTGTCTTGCTGAAAGATCCATCCCCGGAGTAACTTCAACTTTGACACTGATTCTTGAACATTATTCTCAAGAATCTGCTGATACTGAGTGGAATCCATGAGACCCTCAACTTTAACAAGATTCCCGGTGCTGTCATTGGCCACACAGCCCCAAAGCATGATGGACCCTCCCCCAAATTTGACAGTGGGTAGCAAGTGTTTTTCTTGGAATGCTGTATTTTTGTGGCGCCATGCATAACTCGTTGTTGTCTGACCAAACAACTCAATCTTTGTTTCATCAGTCCACAGGACCTTCTTCCAAAATGAAACTGGGTTGTCCAAATATGCTTTTGCATACCTCAGGCGACTCTGTTTGTGGTGTGCATGCAGAAACGGCTTCTTTCGCATCACTCTCCCATGCAGCTTCTCCTTGTGCAGTGTGCGCTGTATTGTTGACTAATGCACAGTGACACCATCTGCAGCAAGATGATGCTGCAGGTCTTTGGAGGTGGTCTGTGGATTGTTCTTGACTGTTCTCACCATTCTTCTTCTCTGCCTTTCTGATATTTTTGTTGGCCTGCCACTTCTGGCCTTTACAAGAACTGTCCCTGTGGTTTTCCATTTCCTTACTATGTTCCTCACAGTGTAAACTGACAGGTTAAATCTCTGAGACAACTTTTTGTATCCATCCCCTGAACAACTATGTTGAACAATCTTTTTTTTAAGATCATTTGAGAGCTGTTTTGAGGGGCCCATGATGCCACTCCTCAGAGAAGATGCAAATAGGAGAACAACTTGCAAGTGGACACCTGAAATAGCTTTTCTCAAGATTGGATACACCGGGCTATGAAGTACAAAGCTCAATGACGTTACCAACCCAATTTAGTACTTCAGTAAGTCAGTAAAAAGTAGTTAGCAGTATTCAAATCATGAAAATCAGAAGGGTGCCCATACTTTGGCACCTGTCAAATTTTGAAATAATGCATATTTCACATTTTTGGTTAGTGCAATAAACCTCATTTCAATCATGAAATATTACTGTGTCCATCAGTTATTACATATATCACACTGAAATAGCCAGTACAGCTAGCAGGCTCCACTTGGATGTGCAAATATGGCTGCCGATTGGGCGCAATATCAGGACATGCTGGTGGAAGTGGATGACAGATGCCACAAGGTAAGTATATAATAGATACTTTAGAATTCCATTAACTATTTAAGTGGAATCTTAATAAAAATTTTAAAAAGTACAGTGGAGAAAAGGAAAAATAATAAATCTTCTGGACCAGTGGGCATCATAACCCTTCAGGCTCTGTATATGTGCCGCCCCGCTATGCAGGCGTCACAGAAAGGTACTGTACCCATAAAAGCGGTGCAGATACTCCAGCTGCAAGCAGATTCTAGTATGGTGGGTGGGACCCATAGACCAGCACTCCACACTAGATCACATAGGGAACAAAACCCCTTCCAGGGGGAGAAAGGAGGTCTTTCAGCAGAATGGAAAGTTAGGAACAAGGAGAGGGTCTCTCGGCTGGGGGACCAGGAGAGTAGGAGAAAGACAGATCCCAGGCACAGACAGCCAGTTGGGGAAGGAAAGGAAAGGACTTGAGAAGGTCTAACCACAACATCTTACTGGGCACCGGAGCCCACACCTGTGGGATCCTCCAAGGACCACAGAAAATCCAAAGATCTGAGGAGTATATATATATACTGCCCAGGCTCAAAAGAGGGTACCAGGCACTGCTTGATGGTTTGGTGGCCAGCAGAAGGTAACCCGACGGGAGCAAGAAGAGAGAGACTGCAGGAGATCAGGTTTGCTTTATGGGACCAGGTTTCACCACCACCACTGGGAAGCAGGAGAGGAGTAGGCGGTAGAAAAGGCACACACTGAGGGTTCCATCCTACCATGTGGGATCTGCTTGCAGCCACCCATTAGCTACTTATCGTTATAACATCTTGCTGAACTGAGAACTGCAACCAATGCTGCTAAAGTTTCCAGTAAAGTACCTGGAGTGAAGTGAACTCGACTCTGCTGCATCTTCCTTTGCTGAATTTATTCTTTAACAGGAGTTTCTGCCCCGGAGGTCCCAGTCCTGCCTGCGGAGGACTACACCATCTCAGCTGCAATCCCATCTACTTCCGGCGGACTGTAGTGGCGCTGGTGCTACTCACCAGAAACTGCAGGTGGCGTCACGACAACAAACTGTAAATAATCCCTTGTATATAAAACCCTCTTTTCAAAAGATACCCCAGGACACGGAGTCTGGCGCTGCCGCCATCCCCCGTGACAGACGGAGAGTTAGCCATTGCTGCCTGACCCCGAGTACCCCAAAGCCTGGGCGCTACACATACCCAAAGCAGATAGGACATTATTAATAAGTGCAACTAACCCTTCAGTAGTATAGCACTTGACACAATTGCTATCCATAACACATAGAGTTTCTCACCTAGGGAGTGTTCTGAACATTTTTAGGCTAGTGCCTAGCCAGCAGCATAGAAAAAGTATTCATAAGGGAATCGCTGGAAAACTAGAAAGCTCAATTTCCTCTTGAATTACAGAGTACAGATGGTAAAGACTGTACAGTACAGACTGTAGTAACTCTCATGTGAGTATACTTATGCAACTTCCTAAAATAAACTTGGTATAAAATCTTGCTCAAAATCTAAGTAGTGCAGTTTTAATGATCACCACAAATTCTGAAAACTTCCTATAGTAATGATAAGGAAAAGTTATGTTCTAGATCTACAGGTCGTTACTGTGTTTGGGGTCTTGCCCTGTCATAGTTCAAATCTGTCTCTTTTAACTTTAATATTTCTTGCCCTATTGACCTGCTATTGCTTGGTAGCTTATTACTGTGCCTGTTAGAGACAGGATCAAATTATATTTTTCTATGGAACCTGAGGGGAGGATAGAATAACTCTATAAGTGCATCTGGGATGCTGGAAGATTTTAGTTTGCCATCTGGTCAACCCTTGCTGACTTTTGAGATGCTTTTAAAATAGTAAACTAAACTATATTATCGCTTTCTTAACCCAATTGGGCCCAGATTATGTAATGTTGAGTACTTCTGTCACCTGACTGCTGAGAACTGTGATTGGCAGCAGCTGTCAAATGATGAGAATGGTGTATCATCAAAGACACATGAAAGGATGATTCATTTTTTAATAATTTTTTTTATGGCAACAGAGTTTGGTTCTGTCTACTATCAAGATATATGGCTTTTTCACAGACATTGATATATAGAGAACTTGAGATGTTAGTACACACTGTGAGGGACACTTTGTTTTCAGTCCATTGTCACTTACATTGTAGCATGGTAGTTCTCATAAAATCACTGTATAAAAACTGCAACAGGACCCGAGACAGGAGCCCCAATATATATGAGCTATGTGCTTCAACCATTTCTGGCTCTTGATTGACAGTTCTGGGTCACTGGCAGCACTATGCCACAACTGCAGAGAAAAATACATGGAACTCACATCCAAAAATTCATAAACCTAATGTTGCTAGGCAAAAAATTATAAAACTGAATATGAGGTTGTTTGTTTAACATTCTTATCAGACTGTGGGAACCTCTCCATGGGTTCCTCACATAAAAGGTGCGGTGCTATGTGTGGAGACCCGGGGGTCAGTGGGTGCTCTCATCCGCAGGCCCAGCTGCCTTTACAAAGACAACGTGGACCAGGGCTCATCCCCAACTGAACGCCCGAGCTCCTTAACCGTGGGCGGAACACTACTCAGACAACACAGGGTGAGGGAATCACAATATTAAGTCTTTATTGGATCCCCAAACAGTTAACAGCATATAACGCATAACCAGCAAAACACAACAACGTAACAGGCAACAGAGTCTCACCCTTCCGCTGGCTCACCAGGGTTTAGAATGTAGCACAACAAAGTCTGTAGCCAGGTGACTGTATCGTTCCAACCTGGGTTGCTTCCTTATCCTTATGCAGTCTTTATCATAGCTGAATCCGATAATCCGATGCTGAAGTCCTAGTGGATCTATAGTCCATGTTCTGGTCCCCTTGGTCGGCACCGAAATGCCTAGGCCTGGGGTTATGGCTCGCTAACCGGACCCGAAGACCCTATATTAGCTGCCTGTATGCAATCTTCAATCTCTCTCCTGGTTAAAGTGAAAAGTTCTCCTTATATACCCTCAGCCCTCATTGCAGGATATTGGGGATGTCACGATTGGTGGATTAAAACTGTCTTTTCATTGGCTGGACCTCAAGTCTCATTTAACATATTTTTAGAAGTATTGCAATCCTGACAAAGAGAGCCAAATGCTGATTGATATAGCACCTAGCAGTGATACAATGGAATGTTAGTATGAGACATTGAGACTGCAATCAATGACACTTAAACAATAGTAGCTGCGGCCATGTACATAGAGTCAGGGATCCACAAGGTAACATACAATGGACGATTAGCATAATTAAGTTCTCTGGCCTTCAATAACAAACAAGTTAGATAATTACATTACCATGCTAAACTTAAACCACAGTAATCTATGAAAATACTGTAGGAAATTCTCCTTGGCCATTACAAGTTTACAAGCCAATATACAATATGGTCTGGATGAATAAAAAATTCTCCTACATTATATATTAAAGGGGTCCATTTCGTCACACTATGCACCTGTCTTCACAAGACAACAGTGGTCCAGCAGGTGGAACAACCTGGTGCCTATCACAACTGTGTTGCAAGGTAAAGCCCCAATTGCTCCAAACCACCCCACCCCACAGGCACAGCATCACAGCAGCACTGGCTGCCACAAAACACCAGCACCAAATGAAAAGAGCTACAAAACTAATCTTCCAGATGTACTCAGACTGTGAGCTGAGATAAAACAAAGGAGGAACAGTTCTTGTAGTCTCCTGCTAATTTAAAAACAGCTGGGTCAAATTGGAGGGGTGCTGTTCCAAGTAGAGCAAAAACTGGAAGGGACAGCAGTGTACCGATTTTTCTTCCAACCCTGGCAGCTCTATAGTGCTTCCTCTATGCTCAGGCGTGTCAGGGAACTACCTGAGGATAAAAGAAGGATTGCAGCTGCCCTGTCAGTGCTGGTTTATTTTTTTTATTTTTTAAATCATACTTTTTACAAAAATTTTCAACTCTTATAAATAAGTCACGCTGAATTTGTGCCAAGGTTGAACAAAACAAACATCAAAACTTCGAAACGGTCACAGTTTAAAAAAAAGTGCATGTGATATATGCCTTCTAGTGCCAGACCAGTAGTACATATAATGACTTCCACCCCGTCACTGTCATGGTGGGTTTACACACACCAATTTATCTGTTCAATATCTGAACCAATCTCTGGTTGCAGTGAAATCATGGATACATTGCTCCATTTTGTGGCTGTGTACAACATGGAGCAATGTATCCATGATTTCACTGCAACCAGAGATTGGTTCAGATATTGAACAGATAAATTGGTGTTTGTAAACCCACCATCAGAGGTCCTGAAAAACACAAGCAAAAGATGCTGACACCAGTTTCTCTTTTGATATAAGCCCAGCTTATATTGGGTCTGAAGCCAAACCAGTAGTGTATAATGTTAAATAAGCACACGTACATGGAAGTTTGTGATTGAGATAAAACAACAACCCAAGATTTAATTTATACATTTAATCACCGTAGGGGCATACTAGAATAATATTTACAGGTATTATAAAGATATTACAAAGGTTACAGTCAGTTATGCAAATAAAAGATAAATAGAAATACACACAGATTTGCAGACAAAGGTGACCAGTTACCGGTACCTTAACGCTGGTGGTGGCCACACCGAGGCAGTGTCGGGACAACCAGGTTCCCTAGGGTATTCTCTGGCTTGTCATGTAATAAGGCCTACTTAGAAGTAATATACTGATGAGATATGGCAAGGGTTTTTTGAGACCCTCCTCCCCACCCACCAACCTCTCTCTAGTGAAGTGACCTCATTTGGGCTGGCTTTTCCATACTAATAAAATGGCTATGAAACTGCAGCCTTTTCTATACCTCTACCTTTGAGCTTTGTAGGTGGAACATAATGCTCTCGTAGTTTTTGTTATGATTTAAGATTTCCAATAGGAGGACACACAGCATGTTTGCACTTGTCCCACTGGACGATATTAATTTTGGGGTAGTTAGGAAGTTCGTTCAGTTATGAAGAAATATGCGTTATGGTCCTCTATTTCTCCAGTTGCCATATTTATAATTGTCGTATTTAGGAAGTGATGTGCAGTGAAATATTAAGAATTCTTTCCCTTGACTCCTGTTTGTCTGTGCTGTGTGTGAAGCTTCTTTTGAAATCCCCTGAAAGAGGGAAATGAGTTCTCTACTCTCTCTGCAGATTGATGAGGGGGGTCTTCCTTTTGTATAATTGTCTCTGGTCCCAATGTGTCACATAGCCCATTTCTTATTGAGCCTTCTTTGTGTGGCAACAGTTGGCCAGAAAATTAACACCCTCAGGTTAATTAACAGATCCAGGAGATTGATTATCTCTGGCCAAAGGGAGCGGGCTCTCTCCTTGGAGTGAGGGGACGATACCAACAGCTGAACTAAATGGCTGCTATAAGAATATGACTTGATAGGTCTGAATATATCCCTTATTCTTTACAAGCAGTATACCAGAGCAGTAACAAAAAAAACAGTGATATTCATGCACTTATGTAGCACCATTAATTCCATAGCGCTTTACATTCATCACCATTCCTGTCCACATCAGGGCTCACAATTGAAGGAACCTATCAGTGTGTCTTTTGGAGAGTGGGAGGAAACCCAAGCGTACATGGAGAGAACATACAATCTCATTGCACCTGTTGTCCTTGGTGGGATTTGAACCCAAGACCCCCAACGCTGCAACCTTGAGCCATTATGCCACTCACATGGGTAGCACAGTCTTTTTGAGGGGTACATCTATTCTATTCCCTATTAATATCGCTCTTAGCTGCTTGTAATTTTGGGAGCGCTTCTGAAGAAGAGATAGGGTATTATCTTTGCATTACAGTCGTAGAAGCTAGGATTAGAGCCTTAGGCTACATTCACACTGTGCATTTTTTGATCCATTTTTTGTAGTGCACTGCAGAAAATGGATCACTCAAATGACACCCCAGCAAAGTCTATGGGTTTTGATTTTTGCCATCCAGACTTTGCTTTTTTAAAGTGATCCGTTTTTTTTTTTTTTTAGAGCTCATTTTTTAAAAAGGACATTTCAACTTGTCTGGCGTTTTCCTCTAGTATTTTTCCCATAGGAGCCCTTCAAAATGGGAAAAAAAAACGGAGCACTCAAAAACGAACCTAAAAACGCATCACAAATGGAGATCTATTTTTTGGGTGCATTTTTTTGACAGTTCCTGATTTGCAGTTAAAAACGCAGCAGAACAGAAGAGAAAAAAAAACGCATAGTATTAATGTAGCCTTACAGTCCAAAATACTGCAACGTAACACCTAAAGTCCTTTTGAGGGCTACATCTATTCTACTTCTACTACTAATATCACTCCCAGCTGCATGTAGCATAGAGAGAGCTACTGGAGAAGGTATAGTGTATTAGATTTGCATTAATCTCAGAGAGGCTAAGATTAGAGCCTTACAGTCCTTGATTGCAGCAGTGTAAAACCTAAGGTCCATTTCAGGCCTATTTCTGTTTTAGTCCATTCCCCATTAATACTTCTCTTAGCTGCATACTTAATTTAATATGAGCAAGACATGTGGAAAGGAACGGGGGGGGCAGTGAACGTGCTACTGTTGGAGCACGCAGAGGTCGATGGCCGAGGGTCTGCTGAGGGAGATTAATAGACATGCTGCCAGGTAGTTAAGCATATACATGAGCTCTGTATAAACCCAGCACCCACTACTAATTGGCAGCTTTCTATGTACACTATACATGGGCAGTAAACTGGTAAGCTGTCAATCAGTGGCATGGGTGGAATAATACAGAGTTCAACATTCAGGGTACCGTCACACCTGGAGATATCGCCGGCGATTTCTATGGTGACGGTAAGGCGAGGCCTGTCGCCGGCGACATCACCAAAGCGTCGCCTAATGTAAATGGGCAAGGGCGACACAGCTGAGTGGTCGCCTGGTTTCACATCACAGCTCTGAAACCAGGCGACTATTTTGAAGCGATGTGTGCTGATCGCCCTGTGTAACATGTCAAGAGCGATGTCAAGAACGACAGCACACATCGCCTAAACCATTCTGGTAGGTGTTTCTGGGCGTATTTACTACCTCTGCCGGTCTGCGTGGATTGGTGGCAGCTCGAGAGTTCCGATTGGTGGTCTTGTTCCTTGGCTCCATATTTTATGATGTGTGCGTCCAAAGGTGTATTACCCAGGAGGGTACATGCTATAAAGTAGCGCATTGATGTGGCCTCTGTGTTTGCGGCTGTGTTCAAAAGTGCAGAGATGTGCGACGGGCAAAAATGTGTGTTAACATCAACACAATTGTCATTACATGTCAACTAATGTCTGCATCAGAGCGCTGTCTTGCCAGCCTTCCTGTTTAAAATATATGATGCAAAAGCATACAGTGTATCCTGTGGCTTATGCGCCTCTGGGCCCCGTCAATATGTGACATCTCTCCCGTGCGTTCATTCGCCATAACGTTGTCAATCTTTTGGCGCCGCCTTCCTGGTGCTTTCTCTTCCCCTGCAGAATACTAAAATGGGGGCACCGAGGGACAGGCCTTTGTGGTGACACTGTATGGTGCCTGTGTGTGTTTTCCACCATATACATGTATTTCATTATACATATTCTGTACACACACATGGAGAAGGAAATGTTAGGTGAACAATACATATGTACCACATAACTGCAAACACACAAATATCTGTGCACACACAAACTTGGTCAAGGCTCCAATATTCTCCTGACCAACAAAGCAAGAGTGATTTTATTAGCCAACGTAGTAGCACAACACACATTACATAAAAGTGCCATATGGCTTCACTATACAATTACTCGACACGCGAGCGCCCTGTTTTGCCTTGTTGCCCACGCCAATGCCTATAGCAATAATCCGCGACACATCACACGAGAATTGACTGAGCACCGAGCCAATACGCACATGCATGCTTACATTTTACGATGTGGCGCTGCGAACAAGGACACAGTAATTGGTGTTTGTTTGCAACCAATCACACTTCTTTGAGGCGTCACACAACATAATGTTAACGCCTACCTCCGAGACGCGGGACAAGACAACGCCCACATCGCTAATGTGGTTGCTCTGTGTGACACGGAAGCGTCCACCACCAACTTGATCCCCCGTGGGGCTTGGGCGATGCACAGGTAACTTCCGGCCAGGCTCATCGCCGATTCGTCGCCTGAGTTGTCGCCACGTGTAAAGAGGCGACGGCGACGTTGGGCGACACGCAAAAACGTGCGCGCGCACGTGCATTGTCATAGAAATCACCGGCGATATCTCCAGGTGTGACGGTACCCTCAGAGAACTGGTAGATCTGCAACAGATAAAACATGGAATTGTATAAAAATGACATTAAGGAGCTCAGTAAGTGATATATTTGTAGTGAGGTGAGCAATTCAGATTGTATCATAGAAATGGATATAGAAATGAACTGTGCACAGTCCGCTACTGCCCCTTGTGGACAAGTGCTGAAACAAACGCAGGGAAGTGGGAAATTCCCTTTTCAGTAAATGTGTTTACTCAGGAAGAGAGAGCAGCAGGAAGTCAGTACAGATCCAGAGCTGAGCCAGGGGAGACCTGCTTGTGGATGTCTGTTGAAAGAGGGCTACTTTGCTACACCTTGCTGGAAAAATCACCCCACAGAAGCCCCCGTGACTGATCCTGGGCCACTGGACTTTGGTGCTGTGACTCTGGCCGCTCTGCAAAACCTTGCCCGCCGAGCACCCGGAGTGCATGTGCAGGGGCCGTGACCGACATAAGGGAGCCATTTGTACTGCCGTGATCTCCCTCTTGCTGCTCGGGGTGCCCCCGAGACTGAGAGAGACTTCTGTGCTGCTGTGGGCTCCCTTCTGCTGCTCGGTGTGCCCTGAGACTGGGAGAGACTAACAAAGAAAGATTCCGTTACCTGCGGAAGGAGACCAAAGAAGAAGACTGAGGAGTTTCCCCCTTCAGCGCTGCACCGGGACCCGTCCTCGTGAATCCCCAGGCCTGCGACGTGGGAGCGACATCTTCTTCTGTGATAGACTGGTACGTGATTTTAGGGAAAGTTAGGGAAAGATACTTTCATTGTTGTGTTTTCTTTTCTTGTGGCGTACCCGGAAGAAGTGAAGATCCAGAGACTCTAATATATACAAGTGCGCATATAGTTCGGTTGACTGTGATATAAACATGTTTGCCAGTAAAGAAACGTTATTATCGGTTAAACCTGAGTATGGGGATTCTGTTGAGAAAGATCATACACACACACCCGCTCCCTTACCACCGGTCGCTTCATCTGGCGTAGTCGGCAGGATGTGTGATCAACAGAATCTCCTCCCGGTAGTAACTTATAACCAGACTTATACTACGGCCTGCAGGTCCATATCCGGTGCCAGCACTCCGAACAGTGACACGGAAGAATTGAAGCAAATAGTAGCAGAGTTGCAGAAACAGATACTACAGCTACAGCTCATGCTAGACCAACAGGCGGACAGGCAAGCGAGACAGCAACCCAGCCGGCCTATGGGAAGGTGCTGGACATGCGGCGACCCCCGCCATAGGGCAAACCGTTGTCCGCATCCTCCACCCGTGGTCCGATATACCAGAACCAGCAAGTCATGCCCCACAACAGCAGCCACCTTTAAACTAGACGCCCCCGCCAAAGCGGCTCGCTCAGCAGGGGAGATCAGGGAAAAGGGTGTGAAGAGACAGAGCCAGACCGATAAGCAAGTGCTGGCCACTCGGGTCCAGGGGACAGTGAAGTGGTTTAATGTCCGCGATGGGTATGGCTTCATCAACAGGAATGACACAAAGGATGACGTGTTTGTACATCAGACTGCCATAAAGCGTAACAATCCTCGTAAGTGCCTCCGCAGTGTTGGTGATGTGGAGGTAGTACAGTTTGATGTTGTGAAGGGAGAGAGGGGTACAGAGGCCGCCGACGTCACCGGTCCTGGGGGTGTTCCCGTTAAAGGAAGCAGATTTGCCCCCAACCGGCGCCGCTACCGCCGGCGATCCTACTCTCCCCGGGTAGAAAATGGGACTGAGTTTATTGGAGATATTGTGAGCCCTGAACAAGGGAGCGAAGGTGAACGGGGGGATGACGGTTTCCCCCAACAGAGGTCCCTACCCCGCCGGAGATCAATCCCTGTGATATCCACAGCCATCACTGCCTTGGAGCCGATGGTTGTTGACAGGGACTGTCAACCTTTAAGTGGGGGGGTATGTAGTGAGGTGAGCAATTCAGATTGTATCATAGAAATGGATATAGAAATGAACTGTGCAGTCCGCTACTGCCCCTTGTGGACAAGTGCTGAAACAAACGCAGGGAAGTGGGAAATTCCCTTTTCAGCAAATGTGGTTACTCAGGAAGAGAGAGCAGCAGGAAGTCAGTACAGATCCAGAGCTGAGCCAGGGGAGACCTGCTTGTGGATGTCTGTTGAAAGAGGTCTACTTTGCTACACCTTGCCGGAAAAATCACCCCACAGAAGCCCCCGTGACTGATCCTGGGCCACTGGACTTTGGTGCTGTGACTCTGGCCGCTCTGCAAAACCTTGCCCGCCGAGCACCCAGAGTGCATGTGCAGGGGCCGTGACCGACATAAGGGAGCCATTTGTACTGCCGTGATCTCCCTCCTGCTGCTCGGGGTGCCCCCGAGACTGAGAGAGACTTCTGTGCTGCTGTGGGCTCCCTTCTGCTGCTCGGTGTGCCCTGAGACTGGGAGAGACTAACAAAGAAAGATTCCATTACCTGCGGAAGGAGACCAAAGAAGAAGACTGAGGAGTTTCCCCCTTCAGCGCTGCACCGAGACCCATCCTCGTGAGATCCCCAGGCCTGCGACGTGGGAGCGACATCATCTTCTGTGATAGACTGGTACGTGATTTTAGGGAAAGTTAGGGAAAGATACTTTCATTGTTGTGTTTTCTTTTCTTGCGGCGTACCCGGAAGAAGTGAAGATCCAGAGACTCTAATATATACAAGTGCGCATATAGTTCGGTTGACTGTGATATAAACATGTTTGCCAGTAAAGAAACGTTATTATCAGTTAAACCTGAGTATGGGGATTCTGTTGAGAAAGATCATACACACACACCCGCGGCCTTACCACCGGTCGCTTCATATTGCTGGAATCAGGGTCACTTCCCCTAATTCATGCTGCTCACAGATAGCATAGATTTCCCTTTAATCTGTTTGCAACATTGGGTTTAGTGGGTACAGCCTGGAAACCTTTGCGTTCCCAACATTGGATGTAGCTAGTACATCATTGTGATTTTGCAAGCACCACATCTGGGCCTGCATGATCGCTGCCAGGTCTACAGCTGATGTGACAGCCGAAACTTGGCTCTCACTGCCAGGAGTGTTGCTGTACCGCTCCTGGCAGTTTAACCACCTAAATGCTGCAATCAAAAGCAATCACAGCATTTAGGAGGCAGGGAGAGGTTTTGCACCTCTCTCCCAAGCCATTGGACCCCCATGTCGTGATCACGCAGATCCGATCGCTGCCATAGTAACCCAGGTTTGTTGCCATGAAAACCCTTGGATCCTGACTATGGAAAGCCTTGCACACCATGGCCGGTGCATGGTGAGCGAAGCAAAGTTTCAGAGCTGGGAGCAGGTCTAACACATATAATCCACTATGGTACTGATGCATTGTAGTAGATTATATGAGTGATCTGGTCACAGAGGATTATGGAGGGTTTATGTGGGATAATAAAGATGGCAAAAGAGGGATATATGTGTTTTTTTTCCAACTATTTTTTTCTCATGATGTGGTGTATTATTTACTACCCTGTTTCCCCTAAAATAAGACACTCTATTATCTAACATTTTGGTCCAAAAAATGCACTGTGTCTTATTTTCAGGGGACATCTTATTTTTCCTTCATCCCACTCCAAGCCCCAATATTGCCATGCAGCCCCCAATATCCTCACCATCCCCTTGCAGCCCTCAATATTTCTATTCAAATTCTCTCCCATCTTATTTTAGGGGAAACAGGGTATTTACTTAGCAGTTTATAATGGTCTAAGATTGTCCCAACATTATGAACCTCAGGCTTAGTGCCAGCTAGCAATAAAAAGATGTCATTAACCACTTATTACCCAGTCTGCGGATCCCACAGGGCAACTGGAAAGGTCAGATACGGCACCAGAAAATGACGCTTCTATGAATGTGTCATTTTCTGATGTGACTGTGGGCTGCAATTTTCAGTGAAGTGCCCAGAAAGCTTAGATCTCCCCATGCTGAGGATATCAGCCCCCAGCTGCCTAGTTGTACCTGGCTGGCAAAAATCTGGTGCAGACCTACGTCATTTTTTTTAAATTATTTCAAGAATTGTTTTTTTTTTTTTAAAAAAAGGGCTCCCCTGTATTTTTTATTACCAACAAAAAAGTAGACATATTTGCTATCACCGCGTCGGGAACATCCTGCTCTATAAAACTGTCACACTATTTAACTATTTCAGTGAACACCGTAAAACAAATAAATAAAAAACGCTGCAAAAACACTATGCTTTTTCATCACACCGCAAAAAAATAAAATAAAATATGATCATAAAGTCAAATGTAAATAAAAATGGAAGTGTCATCTTCTCCTGCATAAAATAAGCTTCCACACAGTTCCATCAGCAAAAAATAAAAAAATAAAAAAAAATTACAGCTCTCCGAATACAGAGAAGCATAAAATTCTTTTTTTTCTATAAAATTGTTTTATAAAAACTGCAGGACAAAAAAACTATATAAATGTGGTATCGCTGTGTTTGTACTGACCAGAGAATAAAGCTCCTGTCACACACAATGACGCAATAGCGATCCCAACAATGATAACAATCCTGTAGGGATCGTTGGTGTGTCGTTATGTGGTCGCTGGTGAGATGTCAAACAGTCAGATCTCACCAGCGACTCAGCAACGATCCAGAATGATAGGAGGTCGTTGGGAATTGTCACTCTCGGGCGTAGTATTGAGATCGTTGGTCATTGTCTCTTTCAAACACAACGATGTAGTGTTCCCAGCGGGAGACCAACAACCTAAATATGACCCAGAGCACTTTGTAACGATCGTCGATCTCACAACAGGGGCATGATCGCTGCTAAGTGTCACACATAACAAGATCGTTAGTGAGATCGCTGTTACATCACAAAACGTGGGACATTGCAATGATCTCGCTAACAATCTCGTTATGTGTGACGGGGGCTTAAAGTTGTCTTATCTCTTTTATGATATGGTGAACGACTTAAGAAAAAAACAAACAAGAAAAGCAATTCCTGAATTTCTGCTTCTTCTTGAGTCTACCTCCTAAAATGTAGAATAGAAAGTGATCAAAAAATTATGTGGCCCAAAAAGGTACCAATAAAAACTCAAACTCATCCTGTAAAACATAAGCCCTCACATGCAGCAGAAAAATAGGGAGAAAACTGCAGCCTTCCAGATTCAGTGATGCAAAAAAAAAATATTATTCTACAAAAAAGCATTTTTAGCATGGTAGTAACCAAAACAAAACAAAACTATATACATTTGGTATCACGGTAATTGTACCGACTGACCTGATTAATAAAGCCGCCTAATCACTTATACTGCAAAGTAAATGGCATAAAAATAGTAGTAAAGCCAATTTTTCAACTGATGTTGATTTGTATATTCTGCTCTTCAAGGATCACAGTACAGCGTAGCTCACGTTTGTACTGCGCTCTATACTGAGCGCTCACAGCGAGGATTACATATTAATCTCTGAAATATGTGATTCAGACAAAATTCCCAAACGAAAATTCACTGTAAAGAGGCAGATGGAGTCACTTTGAACTCCCATCTGAATGTGATCTGGCAGTGTCCATCTTTTTATGTGTATTTAATTGGCATGAGCCAAAGTGCGGTCAACTACAGTTTTGTGCACCTTTGATAAGGACACTGCTGAACAGAGTCCAAATGGAGTCCAGAGTAAATCTGCTGCCTCATGGAATCTGTTGGGGGCTTTACCTGAATCATGTATTATCAAGAAGTAGCTGGAAACTCAAATATAAGTGCTCAGCATAGAGCACAGGATAAATGTGAACTGATCCAAAATGTTCTGTGCCCAAATTGCCACCAAACTGCATTCAACTCAACCCACAAAACCACAAGCCCCCATCAAGGTCAGTCATCTGGTAGGAAACATGGCACCCCAAAACCATTTCAGCTAAATCGGAAATCCAATATGGCACTCATTCCGTTCTGAAGTTTGCACTGTACTTGTGCACTGTACATGATGTACTTAAGAGATGATGCACAACAAATTATATGTTGCATTTTCTCCTGTTATCCTTGTGAAAACACAACATTTAGTGCTAAAACATTCCTGTGAATTTTTTTTTCTTTTCACAGCTCAATGTTCTAAAATTATTTGAAGCACCTAAGGGTTTAAGGCGCTCACTACAAATCTAGATAAGTTCCATGAGAGTCTAGTTTCCAAAATGGGGTCAATTACGGGGGATTTCTACTGCTTAAGCACATCAGGGGCTTTCCAAATGCGACATGGTGTCCGCTAGTGATTCCAGACGATTTTGAGTTTGAAGGTTGCGCCTTCCCTTCTAAGCCCTGATGTGCACCCAAACAAGGGTTCTCTGCAACATATAAGGTATCAGTGTACTCAGGAGAAATTGCGCAACACATTTTGTTGTCCATTTCCTCCTGTTATCCTAGTGAAAATTAAAAAAATATGATAAAAAAAAGACAGGGGCGGACCATCACCCCCGGGTGCCCTGAAGCAGGTGAGGACCTGGGTGGGGGGTGCTACTGGGCGACGGCGCAGCCCAGGGGGGTGGGGGTGTTGCTGGCCATCGGCGCCGGGGGGGGGGTGTTGCTGGGTGCCACTGGGAGCCGCGGGCGCAGTGCTCTCCTACCTGGTGAGCCACGCTGGGCGCTTGTAGGAGCCGGAGGGGCAGAAGAAAGGGGGGCTGGATCAGGCAGGGGAAGCAGGAAGCTCTCTGCTTCCCTTGCCTGATCCTCCTCTCCTTTGTCGGTGGCTTGCGGGGGTCGGCTGGGGGCCCCCTCCAGGCTTGAAGGGGCCCCCTAGCCGGTTGGGGCCCTGGTGCAGCTGCACCACAGTAGTTCCGCCCCTGAAAAAAGATTTTTGTGAAGAAAATGTGATTTATTTTATTTTCACTGCTCAACATTCTAAAAGCCTGTGAAGCATCTGGAGGTTAAAGGTGCTCACCACTCATCCATATAAGTTCCTTTAGGGTGTCTAGTTTCTAAAATGGGATTAGTTGTGGGAGTCTCTACTGATCCGGAACATCAGGGGTTCTCCAAATGCAACATGGTGTCTGCTAATGATGCAGGCAATTTTTAATTTGAATGTTGCTTCTGCCATTCAGAATCCTGCCATGCGCCCAAAAAATAGTTTTCCACCACATATGAGGTGTCTGCACACTCAGGAAAAACTGTACAACAAATTTAGAGGTCCATTTATTCCTGTTATCCTTGAGAAAATAAAAAGTTTCATCTGAAAGTACATTTTTTGCGGAGAAAATGTGATTTTTTTTTTATTTTCACGGCCAAACTATGAAGTACTGGGGGGTTTAAAGTGCTTAACACATATCTAAAAAAATTCCTTAAGAGGTCTAGTTTCCAAAATGGGGTCACATGTGTGGTATTTCCACTGATTAGGTCCATCAGAAACTCTCCAAATGCAACATGGCATCTGCTAACGATTCCAGCCAATTTTCTACTTGAAAAGTCAAATGGTGCTCCCTCCCTTCCAAGACCTGCCATGCAGTCAAAGAGTATTTTTCACGACATATGAGGTATCAGAGTAATCAGGACAAATAGAACAACAAAGTTTGGAGTTCACGCTCTCCTGTTACCCTTGATGGAAAAAAGCAAAATTTAGTGCTAAAGCAACAGTTTTGAGGATAAAAGTAAAATGTTTATTTTTTCCTTCTACATTGCTTTAGTTCCTGTGAAGCATCTGAAGGGTTAATAAACTTCCTAAATGTGGTTTTAAGCAGTCTGAGGGGTGCAGTTTTTAGAATGGTGTCGCTTTTGGGTGTTTTCTGTCATATAGGCTCCTCAAAGTGACTTCAAATTTGATGTGGTCAGTAAAACAGTGGCTTCGTAAATTTTGATGGAAATGTGAGAAATTGCATTTAAAGGGGTTGTCCGGGTTCGTCACATAATCTGAGTGCATATCCAGGCTGCCTAATGCTGACAATGTGTAATGTACTATGTGTCAGCTTTCTGCAGGGTTTCCTAGATAACACTTGTTTTGTGTCTGAACAGAACGACCAGGGGGGGTGTTCTGGCATGATAATGAACACTGGTCGTTTCCACCTACTCTACCCCATCCCCTCCCCCATAGCAACATCCCCGCCCTCCCCATCTCCATGACTCAGCCTCTCCACAGGAAGAAAATGATCCTCGGCTGCAGCCATTGCTGTGATCAGAGCTGCCCGGATTAGCTGCTCCTCCCCCGGCCACACACAGTGATGTATGGAAAGTCTGCAGAGAGAAGAGACAATGTGCTGCACTCAGGGGGGGGCCGCTCTGTGATTACAATGAATAGCTCCGGCCTCTTATCAGTGATTCTTCCCTCACTGTCCCAGGCTGTCATCAGGAGAATGTACAGTGTGCAAACACCAGTGATGTCTGCAAAGTCTGCAGAGAAGGGACAATCGTGCTGTATTCAGGGCCGCTCCGGGATTACAGTGACTAGCTCCCTCATATCAGTGATTCCCTTCCCTCACTGTCCGGGCTGTGATCAGGAGAATGTACAGTGTGAGCCCAGTGATGGGGGGCTGCAGCTTCTGTGACACACTGTAACAAACCCCTGCTGTGTGAATGAGACAGCTGTGTCACTGATGTCTGTACACAGCAGGAGATATGGTACAGTGTGAAGGATGGTCAGCACTGTGTCTCCAATGACACAAATACTGATTGAAGCAGCCTCTATCCACTCAGTAACTGCAGCAGTGTGAAGTGTTGGAGGTATATGTATGGAGATATTGATGATACTAAGGATTTTGATATTGTTGAGGAGTCCTTCCTTCCGTCACCCCATCAGTCCGCCCGTCCTTCCTTCTTTCCTTCCATCCATCCTTCCTTCCGTTCATCCTTCCGTCCTTCTTTCAGTCCGTCTTTCGTCCTTTCTTTCCGTCCATCTGACCGTCCTTCCTTCTTTCCATCCATCCGTCCTTCCCTCCTTCCTTTTTTCCGTCCGTCCTTCTTTCCATCCTTCCATCTGTCCTTCTTTCCGTCGTCCTTTCTTTCCATCTGTCCTTCTTTCTTTCCGTCCATCTATCCGTCTGTCCTTTCCGTACCTCCTTTTTTCCGTCCTTCCTTCTTTCCATCTGTCCTTCCTTCTTTCCGTCCTTCCTTCCGTCCATCTATCCGTCCGTCCTTCTTTCTGTCCCTCCTTCTTTCCGTCCATCCGTCCTTCCTTCTTTCCGTCCTTCCTTCCATCCGTCCGTCGCCCCATCAGTTTATCTGTCCTTCCTTTCATCCTTCTTTCCATCCTTCCTTCTGTCCATCCATCCATCCCTCTTTCCTTCCGTTGGTCCTTGCGTCCTTCTTTCTGTCCATCCTTCCTTCTTTCCATCCTTCCTTATTTCCGACCGTCCTTCCTTCTTTCCGACCGTCCGTGCCGTTCTTCCTTCTTTCTGTCCTTCCTTCTTTCCGTCTGTCCATCAGTCGTTCCTACTTTCCGTCCGTCCTTCTTTCCGTCCGTCCGTCCTTCTTTCCGTCCTTCATTCCGTCCGTCCTTCATTCCGTCCGTCCTTCATCCCGTCCGTCCTTCATCCGTCCGTCCTTCATCCCGTCCGTCCTTCATCCCGTCCGTCCTTCATCCCGTCCGTCCTTCATCCCGTCCGTCCTTCATCCCGTCCGTCCTTCATCCCGTCCGTCCTTCATCCCGTCCGTCCTTCATTCTTTCCGTCCGTCCTTCATTCTTTCCGTCCGTCCTTCATTCTTTCCGTCCTTCATTCTTTCCGTCCGTCCTTCATTCTTTCCGTCCGTCCTTCATTCTTTCCGTCCATTCGTCCCTCCTTCATTCTTTCCGTCCATCCGTCCCTCCTTCATTCTTTCCGTCCATCCGTCCCTCCTTCATTCTTTCCGTCCATCCGTCCCTCCTTCATTCTTTCCGTCCATCCGTCCCTCCTTCATTCTTTCCGTCCATCCGTCCCTCCTTCATTCTTTCCGTCCATCCGTCCCTCCTTCATTCTTTCCGTCCATCCTTCAGTCTTTCCATCCGTCCATCCGTTCTTCCCCTCAAGCCTGTATTTTCCCTTCACCCCTGGGTGATTTCCTGTTTTCCTTCCTCTTCTTCCATAACTTTTCTATTTTTCCGTCAATACAGACATATGAAGCTTCTTGTTGTTTTTTGCAGGACGAGTTGAACTTTTGAATGACGACATTTATTTAAAAATTGCAAAAAAATAGTGCAATTATACATTTGTTTTTTGGGTTTTTTATTCACCATGTTTACTATATGGTAACACTGAGGTGTCGGTATGATGTCTGGGGTCAGTACTATATGGTAACACTGAGGTGTCGGTATGATGTCTGGGGTCAGTACTATATGGTAACACTGAGGTGTCGGTATGATGTCTGGGGTCAGTACTATATGGTAACACTGAGGTGTCGGTATGATGTCTGGGGTCAGTACTATATGGTAACACTGAGGTGTCGGTATGATGTCTGGGGTCAGTACTATATGGTAACACTGAGGTGTCGGTATGATGTCTGGGGTCAGTACTATATGGTAACACTGAGGTGTCGGTATGATGTCTGGGGTCAGTACTATATGGTATCAATGACGTGTTGGTATGAATAATTGAAGAATTAAAGAAACAAAAAAAGAATTGCGCTCTTGCCCAATTTTCCACGATCCGCAGTTACAGTCAAACATTTAGTCTGACAATCAAAATCTATATCCATTTTTATTTTAAAGAGAACCGTCAACCCATTTTTGTGTATTAAAATAAAAGCTCCCTTTTTTATCAGGGACTATCCTGCATTCTAAGGCTGGGTTCACATTAGCGTTCCCCTCCGCAGCGTTCTGCGTAGGGGATCCGCAATGTGTCCGCAGCGGCCGTCAGCTCCTATCTTTATAATGGGAGCGCACGGTGCTGCGCTTAACAGCGCATGACCGTGTGCACCCATTCACTCCTATACGTGATCTGTGCGCAGGCGGATGCCTGCGCACAAATCACACAGTCTCGTCCGCACCAGGAATGCAACATGTCGCGTCTCTGGTGCGGAAGAGACTGTGTGATTTGTACGCAGGCGTCCGCCTGCTCACAGATCACATATAGGAGTGAATGGGTGCGCACGGTCATGCGCTGTTAAGCGCAGCACCGTGCGCTCCCATTATAAAGATAGGAGCTGACGGCCGCTGCGGACACATTGCGGATCCCCTACGCAGAACGCTGCGGAGGGGAACGCTAATGTGAACCCAGCCTTAGAATGCAGGATAGTCCCTGATAAAAAAGGGAGCTTTTATTTTAATACACAAAAATGGGGTGACGGTTCTCTTTAAAATAAAAATGGATATAGATTTTGATTGTCAGAATAAATGTTTGACTGTAACTGCGGATCGTGGAAAATTGGGCAAGAGCGCAATTCTTTTTTTGTTTCTTTAATTCTTCAATTATTCATACCAACACCTCAGTGTTACCATATAGTACTGACCCCAGACATCATACTGACACCTCAGTGTTGCCATATAGTACTGACCCCAGACATCATACCGACACCTCAGTGTTACCATATAGTACTGACCCCAGACATCATACCGACACCTCAGTGTTACCATATAGTACTGACCCCAGACATCATACCGACACCTCAGTGTTACCATATAGTACTGACCCCAGACATCATACCGACACCTCAGTGTTACCATATAGTACTGACCCCAGACATCATACCGACACCTCAGTGTTACCATATAGTACTGACCCCAGACATCATACCGACACCTCAGTGTTACCATATAGTAAACATGGTGAATAAAAAACCCAAAAAACAAATGTATAATTGCACTATTTTTTTGCAATTTTTAAATAAATGTCGTCATTCAAAAGTTCAACTCGTCCTGCAAAAAACAACAAGAAGCTTCATATGTCTGTATTGACGGAAAAATAGAAAAGTTATGGAAGAAGAGGAAGGAAAACAGGAAATCACCCAGGGGTGAAGGGAAAATACAGGCTTGAGGGGAAGAACGGATGGACGGATGGAAAGACTGAAGGATGGACGGAAAGAATGAAGGAGGGACGGATGGACGGAAAGAATGAAGGAGGGACGGATGGACGGAAAGAATGAAGGAGGGACGGATGGACGGAAAGAATGAAGGAGGGACGGATGGACGGAAAGAATGAAGGAGGGACGGATGGACGGAAAGAATGAAGGAGGGACGGATGGACGGAAAGAATGAAGGAGGGACGAATGGACGGAAAGAATGAAGGACGGACGGAAAGAATGAAGGACGGACGGAAAGAATGAAGGACGGAAAGAATGAAGGACGGACGGAAAGAATGAAGGACGGACGGAAAGAATGAAGGACGGACGGAAAGAATGAAGGACGGACGGGATGAAGGACGGACGGGATGAAGGACGGACGGGATGAAGGACGGACGGGATGAAGGACGGACGGGATGAAGGACGGACGGGATGAAGGACGGACGGGATGAAGGACGGACGGGATGAAGGACGGACGGAATGAAGGACGGACGGAATGAAGGACGGAAAGAAGGACGGACGGACGGAAAGAAGGACGGACGGAAAGTAGGAACGACTGATGGACAGACGGAAAGAAGGAAGGACAGAAAGAAGGAAGAACGGCACGGACGGTCGGAAAGAAGGAAGGACGGTCGGAAATAAGGAAGGATGGAAAGAAGGAAGGATGGACAGAAAGAAGGACGCAAGGACCAACGGAAGGAAGGAGGGATGGATGGATGGACAGAAGGAAGGATGGAAAGAAGGATGAAAGGAAGGACAGATAAACTGATGGGGCGACGGACGGATGGAAGGAAGGACGGAAAGAAGGAAGGACGGATGGACGGAAAGAAGGAGGGACAGAAAGAAGGACGGACGGATAGATGGACGGAAGGAAGGACGGAAAGAAGGAAGGACAGATGGAAAGAAGGAAGGACGGAAAAAAGGAGGTACGGAAAGGACAGACGGATAGATGGACGGAAAGAAAGAAGGACAGATGGAAAGAAAGGACGACGGAAAGAAGGACAGATGGAAGGATGGAAAGAAGGACGGACGGAAAAAAGGAAGGAGGGAAGGACGGATGGATGGAAAGAAGGAAGGACGGTCAGATGGACGGAAAGAAAGGACGAAAGACGGACTGAAAGAAGGACGGAAGGATGAACGGAAGGAAGGATGGATGGAAGGAAAGAAGGAAGGACGGGCGGACTGATGGGGTGACGGAAGGAAGGACTCCTCAACAATATCAAAATCCTTAGCATCATCAATATCTCCATACATATACCTCCAACACTTCACACTGCTGCAGTTACTGAGTGGATAGAGGCTGCTTCAATCAGTATTTGTGTCATTGGAGACACAGTGCTGACCATCCTTCACACTGTACCATATCTCCTGCTGTGTACAGACATCAGTGACACAGCTGTCTCATTCACACAGCAGGGGTTTGTTACAGTGTGTCACAGAAGCTGCAGCCCCCCATCACTGGGCTCACACTGTACATTCTCCTGATCACAGCCCGGACAGTGAGGGAAGGGAATCACTGATATGAGGGAGCTAGTCACTGTAATCCCGGAGCGGCCCTGAATACAGCACGATTGTCCCTTCTCTGCAGACTTTGCAGACATCACTGGTGTTTGCACACTGTACATTCTCCTGATGACAGCCTGGGACAGTGAGGGAAGAATCACTGATAAGAGGCCGGAGCTATTCATTGTAATCACAGAGCGGCCCCCCCCTGAGTGCAGCACATTGTCTCTTCTCTCTGCAGACTTTCCATACATCACTGTGTGTGGCCGGGGGAGGAGCAGCTAATCCGGGCAGCTCTGATCACAGCAATGGCTGCAGCCGAGGATCATTTTCTTCCTGTGGAGAGGCTGAGTCATGGAGATGGGGAGGGCGGGGATGTTGCTATGGGGGAGGGGATGGGGTAGAGTAGGTGGAAACGACCAGTGTTCATTATCATGCCAGAACACCCCCCCTGGTCGTTCTGTTCAGACACAAAACAAGTGTTATCTAGGAAACCCTGCAGAAAGCTGACACAAAGTACATTACAGATTGTCAGCATTAGGCAGCCTGGATATGCACTCAGATTATGTGACGAACCCGGACAACCCCTTTAAGCTTTAAACCCTTCTAACTTCTAACTTCTTGACAAAACATAATTATTTTCAAAATGTGCTGATGTAAAGTAGACAAGGGAGGAATGTTATTTATTAACTAAGTTGTGTGATATAACTCTAATTTATCGGTATAAAAATTCAAAATTTGAAATGTGCAAAAATTCAAACTTTTTGAAAATTTCCATTTTTTTTCACAAATAAATGCAAAAAATATCATCATAAATTTACCACTAACATGAAGTCCAATATGTGATGAAAAAAGAACCTCAGAATAACTGGGATCCGTTGAAGCATTCCAGAGTTATTTAACACAACAAATAAGGCTCCTTTCACATCAGCGGTATTGCTGTTTTGCGGTAGATCCAGCAGATGTCGCCGCACCTGCCGGATCTACCAACTAACAGCCGACTTCTTCCACTGATCCGGAAAGCTACATTCATTCTCTGTAGGGCTTGTGGTCGGGTGCGGTAAGTGCTAGCAGCGTTTTTTTTGTGGTGCCGCAGGCGCCGCAAGTGCAGAATTCGGAAATACTGCACTTGCCTCACCCGACCGCAAACCCCATAGAGAATGAATAGGGCTTGCTGGATTGGTGACACAAGTCGGTTGTTACGCGGCAGATCCGGCAGTTGCAGCGACATCTGCCGGATCCACTGCGAAATAGCAATACCGCTTATTTGAAAGCACCCTAAGAAGAGAAATCTCCAACACTTACTCAGGTAAGAACACATCAGTGGGCATCCAGCTGGAACCTTGGATCATCAGTCAGGCAACTCTAGTTGTGCAGCCACTTCGGACTTTGGGTGCTTGCCAAAGCAGGAAGATAGATGCTTACTTGCACGGAGGGTAGGATGAAAAAGCTGCACTCCTCGCCTGATTAGTATCCAAACTTGATTTCAATTATAAAAGTAGCATCAGGGATGCACTGTGTGGAGAGTGCAACAGTATGTTTCGCACTGTCTGGTACTTCAACCGGCCCAGTTAAAGTGCCAAATGTAACAAAACAGACTGTCACTCTCTCCACCCAGTGCATCCCTGACGCTGCTTTTATAATTGAAATAAAGTTTGGATACTAACCGGATGAGGAGTGCAGCCTTTTTATCTTAACCTCCGTGCATTCCAGAGTTATAACCTCATAAAATGACAACGGTCAGAATTGCAAAAAATGGCCCGATCATTAAAGTACAAACCAGACTCTGGGATAAAGGGGTTAAAGGGCTGTACAATTTTCTATTCTCTCAAGTATTCATACATATCAGGGCCAACTCCATGAAAGCCAATTAACCTACCAGCATATTTTTGAGGTGTGGAATGAAATCGTTACGAACATGATAAAAACATTTCTCTTCTTTCCTAATTTTACCTGTCCAGATAACCGAGGTTAACCACAGAGCCGTTCTTATCTTTCTTTTTCATGGATATCATTTATTCTTATTGCATGCATTTATTTATGTTGTGTATAAATGATTAGTTGGTTTATAAGTATAAATAGGAAGAAAACGATTGGAATATTTACGAAGAATAAATGAAAAAAAAATGAACTTGCATAGACTGTCACTATTCTTTGTTTTAAATGATGTGCTTACTTCTAAAACAATTGTGCTGAGGGCATAGTCACCTGATATGATGGAAGGTGTCCTCGGTGCTCTAACATAAATCACTTCAATAACCTTTACAGGTTCTTGCCAAGAAGTCTGGGAGGATGCCAATATGATACATCATTTTAAAGTCTGTTTGGCATGGATGGATTGTCACTGATAAGTGTTGTATGCATTGATCTTATATCTCTATATCTCCAGCATTATTGCCTTGACCTGTAATTTGATTATAACAGGAATTCTTTTTTCCAGAGAGGATTTCAGAGAAATGACGATATCTCCATCATCGTTGATCACGCACCATTGATTAAAATACTGTTGTGTCAAGTGCAGACTGAAAAAAGAGACAGTTCAGCTTTTTCTTTCCATTTTTATTGTTTTTCATTTTCTTCACCTTTGTTTTCTTCTTCTTTAAAGTTGCAATTGAAGCTGTACGTTTAGTAGTTGCTGCTATCATTACAGCTACTGTTCTGTTCAATGATTGTCTTTTTGTTCTGCTGCCATACCTGGAAGGCTTGCTTTTAATGTTACGCTTTTCTCCTTCAGTTTTATATACTTCTTGCAAACAGTTTGCATCCTGTTGAGTGAACAACCGTTTTCCCAGATGCATAAAAATCACTAATCTGTTTATCTAATGATGACTTCAAAATCATAGAGTAAACAGCATATAAATGCAAACAAATCCAGACTCGTTTTGCAGTGAGCAAACATTATAATCACTAGAAGATTTTGCAGAGCTATAGTAAATATACCCTAGGTCTTTTGTTTATATTGGCAAATTAAAATGGTTAAATAATTATTAAATATTTCTCAGGACTGTCAATCAGTTTTATAAAAAAAATACTGTCTTTACTTTGGTATATTAGTAATACCTATCTTATGTTCTGTCTATAATTAGATAATTGTATATAAGTGCAAAGCCTAATATTTTGGGCATGTTACTTACTGTAGTGTCATACACATACAGGTTGACAAGTACTTGTCGATTTTCTATGTGTAATTTATATATATAATATATATATGTGTGTGTATATATGTATATATATATATATATATATATATATACCATACATATAGCAATTGTGCCCATACTTTGGTTTTGGCATGCTGGCGTGAGAAATCAAACCCCTTTCCTGTTTTCCACCTCATATAAGACAAACTCAATTGTCGTTTATAAATGCTATATTCCCATCATGAGGAATATTGCCCAAAGTATTGTTAATGTCTTATGGGAAAGGATAGAGCAGGGATCCCCAACCTGGAGTTCATGTAGCTTGCAGCCCTTGCTTTGTGGCTCAAGGTTTTCTGCTTCTTCCGTACAGTGCCACAAATAGCAGACATCCATTAACAGGATAAAGTGGAGGAGCAGAAGCCATGAAAAGTTTACAGTATCCTCCTCCTTGTTGGTGATGTCATCCCACTAAGCGTTTGTATGTCTGTGCTTCCTGATGTGTCTATGTTGTGAAGAGATGAGTGAACCTCCCTGAATATGTTCACCAATTTGAAATTTGGCACAAATATTGCAGATTTGGACTGAGCTTTTTGAAAAAAAACATGGCTTGTTTGGGAAAAAGTTAAAAATGTAAAATGACCCTAAAACATTCCCTGTTTGTTTGGGGCCAAAATGATCGCTGGAGACCCATTGGCTGGGAACACCTAATCATATGGTTAGGAATGTCCCCAGCCATCAGGTCTACTGGTTTGTATCAAGGTGTACAATTTTTTTAAGCTTTAAATGAAATCTTTGAAGCTTCCTGGAGTTTGCAGGTGTGTTGACACATGCACGGTCTGAATTTTGGAAACAGTGACAGATGTGGCAGTAGCTGGGAAGACCAGGAAGCTTACAATGTTTTTAAAACATCTGTTTAAGAGAGCTTAATATTTTTTGGGAATTTTTTTTAACATTTATTTTTTATTTTATTTATTTTTTATCATTATTTTTCTTTAATTTTTTTTTTTGAGACCAAACCTTACTTGTTATTGCAGAGGGTCAGTAGCATTAAAGGCCATGTGTTCTACACTTACGTGATAACAATTCATATAAAAATGGGCATCACATTGGCTCACACAGTTACCACTGCAGCCTTTGCAGCACTGAGGTCTCAAGGTCCTGGGTTCAATTCCCACCAAGGACAATATCTGCAAGGAGTTTGTCTGTTCTCCCCATGTTTGCATGGGTTTCCTCCCACATTGCAAATACATACTGATAGGATGTTTAGATTGTGAGCCTCAATAGGGACAGCATTACTGATATATGTAAAGTGCTATGGAATTAATAGCACTATATAAATTAATAAATATTGTTATTATAAAAATAGTATACAGACATTATATGCTTCACATACATGATCTTATAGGTCTGTTGACTTTGATAAATCACCATAGTATGAATATTTCTTCTTCAAAATGTGCAATCACTATTTCATGTAATAATAATAATATTTTAATTTATGCAGCGCTATTAATTCTATAGCTGTTTACATATATTTGCAACACTGTCTTTATTGGGGCTCACATTTCATGCCACACAGGTACAATACAGACTTTTGGCAAGTGCACAACTGTGTTATATGTATAATTCATAATAAATTTGTCCTTGCATTGCTGCAGTGCCCACTAGCCTTATTCAGCATTCCAAATGAATTGGTGGTGAATAGTGACCGTCAATTTAATAAACTTATTAATTTTCAACATTGTCTCATTCAAAGATGTCATGCTTTAATAATCACTGCACCTAACCGCAACCCACTTTTATACCTTGTGGCCTGAGGAATTGAATTTGTGACAGACACTGACATCAGTTCTGCACCCCATCACATACACAGGAGTTAATGAGGAGCTAGGCAACAAGATTGTAAAAACATTAAAATTGTGTAGTGATTTCTTGGGTCTGAATCCTGTCAGTGGAAGAGGCAGGCCCCTTAGGCCAGAGGTGGGGAACTCCAGTCCTCAAGGGCCGCAAACAGTGCAGGTTTTCAGGATTTCCTTAGTATTGCACAGTGGTTGGAATTATCACCAGTGCAAGTGATTATATTATCACCTGTGCAATGGTAAGGAAATCCTGAAAACATGCACTGTTTGTGGCCCTTGAGGACTGGAGTTCCCCACCCTTGCCTTAGGCAAAGCAAACACACAAAACAGCGGAGCTCAGTCAGCATCTCACCGCCATTTTAACAGTGCAGTAGAGTGCAGGTACACTGCTACTACAGTACCACCAACGATGAAGAATTCCTATATTCTATCATCCCACATGAAGAAGATTAATTTATAAAATTCCTTCACAAATCCATTACATTTCTTCCCACCATAAACGTGACATTGAAAAACTCAAAAATAGAATCAACTTCCTGGATACAATGATAAAAAATGGTTCTATTCAGACATTGGTGTATTGGAAACCAATTGCCTGGCTCACATACCTCAGATGTCCATCATCTACAGCCAGGCTCTTAAATATAATCGTATGTGTTCCAGCCCAACGGACAGGGATGAACACATAACCCTTTCACATCAGCGTTTTTCGTAATTCGCGGCAGATGCGGTGAAAAAACCGCATCTGCCGCGTTTGCCGCATAACCGTTCCACTTGCGGCGCGGTTGCGGTTTTTCCCATACAAAGTATAGGGGGACTTGCGGCAGATGCGGCAAGTGCGGTTTTGCACTTGCGGCAGGTGCGGCAGCGAAAAAAAACCGCGGTCAGCCGCGGTTTTTTTCGCTGCCGCACCTGCCGCAAGTGCAAAACCGCACTTGCCGCATCTGCCGCAAGTCCCCCTATACTTTGTATGGGAAAAACCGCAACCGCGCCGCAAGTGGAACGGTTATGCGGCAAACGCGGCAGATGCGGTTTTTTCACCGCATCTGCCGCGAATTACGAAAAACGCTGATGTGAAAGGGCCCTTAGGCTGCTTTCACTCTGCAGTTTTTTCCGGATCAGGATTCATCTGGTTTTGTGTGCCAAAACCAGGAGAGGAACCAGGAGAGGAACTTGCAGAGAAAAACTATAATTGAAAAATTGACACCTGTTCTGGGTTTTGGAGACACTCTGGGTTTTGGCACACAAATCCTAATGAATCCTGATCAGGAAAAATCTGCAGTGTGAAAGCATATTTTTAAGCCAAGGTTACCCCCACATCGGAATTGATAATCAGATCATTAGAGCCACAAGGATCCCTAGAAGTCATTTACTTCAATATAATAGGAATATAATCACATACCTCTGGTGCTGTGAAAAACTGTTAAAAAAAACCTTAACTAAATTACATCATTATTAAATATACATATTCAGGTAATCAAACCTAACTACACAACTAGAACAACTCAAGTATATAAAATAATTATCTTTATTTGAATACCATAAATACACAATAATGGCCTCTTTACACACACCAACTTATCTGTCCAACTTCTGAACAACTTACTGGTTGCAGTGAAATCATGGACACATTGTTCCATTTGTACACAGCCACAAAATGGAGCAATGTGTCCATGATTTCACTGCAACCAGCAAGTTGTTCAGAAGTTGGACAGATAAGTTGGTGTGTGTAAACTGGCCCTAAGATTCAGGACACCTCAAAAATACATTAATTAAATAGAAAGATTACCTATACCAATCTTTATTATCCATTAAAATAAGAAGAAAAAAAATAACCTTATAAACCTAATCCTTGAGCTCTTTTTCATTCTCTACAACCACTACCCTTAATCCAATGTGTAGCTCCACCAGACCCCATCACACACAGAATCAAAAAAGCTACAAGCAACTATAAAGTAAAAATATGACATTGATTATCCTACATAGCAGTCATTACTCGGTTTGTCAAATACACTCTTCTTTTTTTTGTAAATGTATATAGAGGCATACATCAAAATTAATCAAAGCTAAAAAAAAGGGGGAAGAGAGTATCTACACAGAAATATACAGGACTGACCACACCAGAAGCAAATCTATGATTCAAGTTCTACAAGTCACAATTTCCAACATAGCAGTCCTTATAGAAACAGAGATAAACATTATTTTTGCTTTCATCCTTGTCTTCATTATCATTAATATTGGTTCAAGATAAAGGGTATCCACAAATCTTTTACTCCACTCTTCTCTCTAATATTCAGTCTTCTTTGACATATATTTTAATGTTTAAGCATCCAGAATGTAGCCAACTAGAAATCTCATAGGGTACCTTTACACGCCGCTACAACAGGATGGATACAATCCGCTACAGGCTACAAATGTAGCTTGTAGCTCCAATATAGCCCGGAGTAGCGGCGTGTGAAGACGGGACGTGACAGCCGGCAACAGATACATCTGTTTCCGAGCACTGCTCGAAAACAGATGGCTACAAAGCCGATTGCAGCGAGCTGTATCGGCGTGTAAAGAAGCTACAGAAGGGAACTCTGGACACCCGGCGATGTAGCTGTAATGTAGCTAAGGCGTGACCCAGGCTCCATGTTACCGCGCCCCATCTGCGATCATTGGTGGAAGATGCTGCGTTACGATTGGCTCTTGCCTCACAGCCCTCCATCTTGGATGAGCTGTCCGTTCAGCACTACACATACGCGCCGTATGCACGATCATATATTAGTACAATTACGCGGACACAGACTTAACGAAAGAAAATTAGCAAATGCCTCATGATCTTCATACAGTGTGCACATTCTCTCAACACATAACGAATAATGCTGTACACAGCGCACAAGTGTGTGTTACGTACCGCTCTGGCTTATTGTACAGCAGCTGCCGTAGAAGTGTTCCTTGCGTGGCACTGCGCGCAGCGCGCACACAGATGCACACAAACCCATACCACATCGAAAGTTATTACTCAGCACACAGATCATAGCCGTGTTGTACGCACTGCACTGTGGGTCTTCTGTAGTAGGTGCCGCATAAGTGTGTCGGCCGTGTCACTGCGCGTTGGGCTACTTAAAAAGGTGCGTCACCCCGACAGCGGCCGTAATGACGTCATGACGTTGGTTTCATTTTCACTCTGCCTGCAAGGTGCCAGCCCCGCCTCTGCACACACCATAGCAGTCATGGCAGCCGTTCACCGCGCTGCAACGTGGGGGATGGCGGAGCTGGTCATCCTGATTGATCAGTGTGACCGTCAGGACTATTGTAGCCACCATCACCACCGGCCCCCCAGGCTGCGCAATCGGCGCACCGTTCGGCGGATCCAGCGGTCCCTGATCTGCCAACTGGGGGTAGAGAGGACAGTAAAAGCGATCCAAAAAAAGATCGCTGACTTAAAGCACAAGTGCCCGGGTCGCATACTGGACATCCGTGCCAGGATTGCCAGGCTGCGTGGTGAGTAATTATTGGGCCAAAACACACACCGCCACATGTGCATGTCCCACAATACACAAAAATGGATGGAAACATATGACAAGGGACAGTGTGGCCTACACAATCAAACACATCTTCACAGTGTTGTGGTCCTCCAGTCAGCGCAAACAATGTTTCCCACGCACAGTACATGCATACAACATGAGTGTATGCATCCAGCATCACCTGCTTCATTCCAAGTTATGCCTCAAATACATAGGCACACAAGCTATATGTAGGAGAACAATGTGTTGTGACGAATTAATCAAGGTTATTGTTATGTTTTTTGAAAAATAGATGCAGAATCGTCATCTGAAGAAGGGCACCATGCCCCACCCCCAGGTGGCCCATCCACAACACCGCCACATCTGGCTGAAGTGGCACCCTTGGCCCCAAGCTCCACACCTTCCCCAGGGCCTCAGGAGCCAGACCTGCCCTCACCTACCGGGACAGAGGACCTGGAGGAGCTGTCATCAGCTGCAAGTCCGCTGGAGTGTGACTAGGTGTCGTCATCTGGTTGGCTGGAGGAGGACGAGATCACCTCCCCACAGGAGGGCGAGGACCTTGAAGCACCTGACGGGCCGGAGGATGGTTTGCCCCGTAGCCCAGGACCCCTCTTGCCCCCAAACCACATAATGTGGCCACGGAGCCCCAGCCCGGGAGTTACACCACCTCCCACTCTCTCGAGCTCAGTGGCGAGTCCTGGGGTGACCATGTCCCCACACAGTGACTATGGTGGTAAGTGTGTTATGTTGCCACATACACCCTGCACACTGTTAGTTAATTTTATCTGGACAACAAGATTATTCAAAACATATTAATAATGTTGTTTAACCATTTCTGCAGATGGGGAACGTGCGGGTGCATCAGGATGGAGCTTGACCCCATCCTCTCCCCACCTGATGGGACGTCGAGTTGGAGGAACAGGGTAAGGGGATGATTTTGGTCAGTCCTGACTAGCCATCACCACGACTGCTGTGTACTAAAATGTGTGTTTACTCCCAATACAGGTGCCCCTACCATGGAGGCATTCATTCTTGCCCATCAGGCGTTTGTCGCCGCATGACCAGGGCTTTACAGCGTGGCCTGCAGGACCTTGCCCGGCTGGGTGAAATGCTTGAGGGCCTACGCCAGAACATGACTCACAGCCATGAAGTTCATGGCTGCAATTTTTTCCGGCCAAACATGGCCCCAAAAACAGTTGTCCTAGTTGGACCAAAAAATTTACAAACGTTGCCTTGTTGGCATTAAAATTTCATATTTTTTTTTTTGCCGTTGCCTTTTAGTGTCCCCATGGGACATCACAGTGGGACTCTAGCCTTTGCTTCTTTACTATCTGTACCCACATTGGGACCATCACGAGTGTGGACTGCCTAGCCCTTTGCCTTTTTACCTATACTGACCCACATTGGGACCATCACGAGTGTGGACTGCCTACCCTTTGCCTTCTTTACCTATACTGTCCCACATTGGGACCATCACGAGTGTGGACTGCCTAGCCCTTTGCCTTCTTTACCTATTCTGTCCTACATTGGGACCATCACGAGTGTGGACTGCCTAGCCCTTTGCCTTCTTTACCTATACTGTCCCACATTGGGACCATCACGAGTGTGGACTGCCTAGCCCTTTCTGGGCAAAGCATTCTGTGTTTGTGGCAAATGGCTGTCACACATGTATGTTTTCAATACAATGCTGGTTTAAGTGTTTTTGTACGCTCCTCATGTGACATTAATAATCTTTGGTGCCTAAACCTGACCATGAGGTAACTATGTCAGCCACATCACCACATCCCTTTGTCAAAGTGCAAACACATTACAAAGGAACGATGGTGGTCCTGCTCTGAGGGCATTGGGCCATATTGTGTGGCTTTGGAAAACCTATATTGGGCCCACTACCATTCACCCACGCTGACCCCCACAATCCTTAACCCAAAATAAATACACAATTGTGTCACAATAAAAAATTTAATCCAGCCAGAAATCATAACAAACATAAACAAATCATATGCTGTAATTCAGCCAACTAAATTTTTAAAATAAAAAAAAAAACCGAATAAACAAAATAACAAGGAGGTTTCTCCATATGAAATAGTCCAGACTGCCAATTATGTGCATTGGCTACTAGTGTCCTACTTCTTCATCCTCTGTCGCTCTGACAATGCCGGCTCCCCCCTCCTCTCATGGCAGCCCCGACCTGCCCGAGAGCGTCTTGATCTACGACGACGTGTTGGGGGGGGGATTGGGTGACTGTGGCGGGGCCAGTCTTCTCACGGGCCAGGATGGGGGCGATGGGGAAAGGGGCCACAAGCATGTGGCACGGGGGGGGATGTGGCATCCCCATTGAAGACCCCATCCTCGGCAGCATCAGCGGCAGTGTTGAAGACCCGCTGAAGGATCTGTTTTTGGAGCGGCTCCATCCTTTGCAACCTGTCGCTCATGTAGAGGGCATAGCTTGAGATGTGGGTCCGCGTTCGCTTAACAGCACGCGTCGGGCCCAGGTGCCCAGCTCCGTCTCAGGTGGTACGGGACGTCTTCGTCGACGGATACCGGAGCTGGGACCTGGGACTGGACCCACAGTCACTCGCTGCGCCCTCCTGCTCAGCCCCAGATGTCATTGGTTTAGCATCATCAGCGACAGATTGCTCCGCAATGGAGCCGTCCTCTTCAGGGGCCTGTGGGGGGAAAAAAAAAAACCTCATTAGTGAAGGCAATATCCACTCAATACATTGTCCACAGGACTCAATATACCACTCCCACACACAAAAACCAACAAACCAAGATCTGAAAGGAAAAAAAAAAAACAACATCACCAAAGGTTAAAGACCACAACACCAGTACTTCTCCTGTACACTCACCTCTACCATTCCAGGTACTCAGCTCAATACAGAATTAGGTGTTAGTCACAGAGCCGTAACCCAATTAGTACATGTCACCACAACACCTTGATACTGGGGGCTGTCCTGGCCAAAGACAGATATTGGCCACCTTGCCGTTTGGACTCCTAATATGATGAAAATCCACCCCACATTCAACTACCTTAGAACCCACTTGCACCAGACCAACAAACATGTGTGGCAGCACCATTTAATAGATGGTACTATGTGGCTCTTTAAATTCAAACCACAATCAATTTTGAAACCCTTAAATAAGTAACCTAAACATAAAAATATGTTGTGGAAGATGCAACATTGGAATACGGCTCTCGCATTAGAATTTACATCCTACAAATTCCTGGAAGGAGGGCAGATTTCTTGACAGTCAAAGGTTTCCCACACCAAGGATAAAAATATGACAAAATGGTTGGTGTAAAGGATTTAGACAAGCACACATGTGAAGGAAACATTGTGGGCCACCACTGTAACACAATTACCCACCTCCTGTGGCGCAGATGGTGATTCTGCCGGGCCTACATGGGACGCAGCAACGGGGCAGTTGGTCGTCGTTGCACGCGAGCTAGCCTCGCCCAGGATGAAGGTGAAGAGTGGATAGTACCATAGGGTAGGTAATGGTACCTCCTCAGCTCCAGCCCCTGAGCGACGGCGCTGGTACTCAGTGTGGGCCCGCATGAACGACGCCCGCATGTTCTTAATTTTTAGTGCCACCATATGCTTGTCCCACCTCCTGCCTACCCTTGGCTCCATCCGATTGGCTAGAGACACAAGAGGCCTGTAGGCCTCGGCCCTCGCTGCCTGATTTTTATATTCAGGCAGCGAGGAGCGCCACAGACACTCGTGCCGCTGATACTCCGTGAGAAGCTGGGTCTCGAACTCCACAGTACCCCTCGGCATCTGCCGATGACAAAACACACCAAAAACAGACAGTCACTACACAAGCCATAACGAACTATAAAACCTTTTTAAAAGCATAAACATGCTCATAAAGTTGGAACATGGAGAATATATGCTGCTATGTGGTTGACTTCAACTTTGCGCGTTGTGGGCCATTTTCTCAATGTCACACCGCTCCAAAGTCGAACACATGTGTCCAGAAATTAACAATCTCCGGATATCTGTGTCCACCTACACATGTTTACTACAAGATTTAATACCCCAATGTACCTATTTCAACACACCTCTACACGGTGTGTGCGTACATACCTCTAGGCCAACATGTGAGCAAACACATTGTGTGCAAGCTAGTACCTGTGCACTGTCCCAAATGGTTAAGGTTAACCATATGGGAAAGGAGGGCTGGGTGTGTGCCAACACTGCACATACTACATCTAATGGGCACACACATGATCATGTTGGTGCTCCAACAGCCATGGGACAACACTTTTAACACATGTACCAAACATCCCTGGAATGAACGGGGCAATAATTCCACCCATCAAATGGTGATGTGAAGTACGGCAAAAAACACACCTTTATCTGTTGGCATAGAAAATAACATCAAGGTGCAATCTATACTTACACAATGCAAGTAGAGGCACTACATGGCTATTGCCCTACAGAGAATAACGTAGCCATATGTATTAATACAGGGCAAAAATTACATGCCGTATCAAACATGCCCATACACAAATTGCCTAAGCGGCCTGTGACAGAAGCATCTGCGTTCATTACAATTTCATTGAAACCGCTAGAGAAGGCTTACCGTCAGAGCAACAGAAGTCAAACAGGACACTAGTAGCTCAATGCACATCGACGTCTGGACAAGGTGTAGTGGCCATTGGCCTGGCTTTATAGTCCGCTAAACCAATCACAGCGGACACAATTACGCACATCGTGATGGGACACCTGGGTGCGGAATTAACTGCCGCTAATTGGTGGAGATCGCTGATTCGTGATAGGTTGGCGGCCCTTGAAAAGCTGCGCATTCCGGCAAACATTACGCTTGCTGGCCAGACCCATTAAGTAAGTATTTGTGGACGCACATGAACTTTGCAGTTGGTGGGGTGCATATGTTGATGTTATTGGCGAGCGCAGAAGACAGCATGAGCTGACTATATAGGGGTTTGTATTGTTGGGGACGATATAGTGTACTTTGTTGAATTTGAGTAGGCATTTTGTCTGGGGCTTCACATTTTTGTAGAGATACATTGCTGTGTTTGTTTCCAGACACCATACAGGAGAATGGCTGCAGGACTGTAGACAGAAATGTGTTACTCATGTCGACTGGATCGATTTCTGCATACTGGTTGTGGCCAATGGAGACTGGGTCCAACGGGGATAGGATCACACATGGCTTTGAGGTGTGGCGCTCCAGACATAGCACAGATGTGTAGCAAAAATAACAGCAGCAAATACATATGTAACCATGGTTAACCATCCTCACTCATGTGCAATGTTGTTTGGTTCATATAGGCCTACTTAACCTGGCATATTGTGGTACGTAAGATTTTTTTTTAGGTTATTTTATTTTATCCAATTTTAATTATGGTCTGTCTAATGGATTCTGGCACATTTTTGAGCGACATTATTGGTGACACATGTCCCTTTCTAACTCACCTAGGTGCAGATGTTTGAATTTGAGACCCTCCGATTGAAGTTGATGTATAGGAGGCCACTATCATTGGCCGTGTTCCATTTTGTTTGGGGTGACTACTGGGTGTTTGCCTTCCCTTGCTTCAGGGATGTGTTTTGGGCCCACACGAGAGATCCCATCCACTTGGCTATAGTGTGTCATCAAAAATAGGTGTGGCTTGCTTAACCTGCTGACATGGCCACATATTGTTCAATGTACTCATGTTGTGTATTCTCATCTACAGGTGCTGATATTGAGGATGCAGAATATCCATGACCGCAATGTTATCGTGGCTCTTGCGTTGGTGGAAGAGCAAATGTGGCTTCAGGATCGGTATGAAAGGTTGATGAGGCGCAGACAGCGGCGGTTGTGGACCCGGATTGGCTTCGCAGGCGGGAAACCCGGGGCCACATGCAGCTGTTGCGGGAGCTGGAGCTTAACAGTCCTGATGATTACCGAAACTATCTCCGTATGTCCGAGGACTGTTTCACCTTCCTATTGGAGCGTGTTGGGCCAATGATAGCGCGTCAGGACACTATAATGCGACCATCAGTATCAGCTGCTGAGCGGTTGGCTATCACTTTGCGGTTCCTGGCTACAGGGCAGTCCATGACATCCCTCACATACTTGTCACGTGTCTCCCTGCCCCTGCTGAGCCGCCTGATCCCTGAAACGTGTTGGGCGATCTGGAGAGCTCTGCAGCCATCCTACATGAAAATGCCTCTAACCGCTGCAGAATGGCTGGAAGTAGGACGAGGCTTTGAAACCCGGTGGAACTTCCCCAACTGTGGCGGGGCATTGGATGGTAAGCACGTGAGGATTACCAAACCTGCCAACTCTGGCTCTTTGTTTTTCAATTACAAAGGGTATTGTAGTATAATCCTCATGGCTGTAGTGGATGCGCACTATGAGTTCCTCTACGTGGATGTTGGAATGAACGGTCGCAACTCAGATGGGGGGGTGTTTGCACGCAGCTCCTTGGCAACACTACTAGGGAGTGGTGGGCTAAACTTACCCTCAAATGAGGACACGACCGAACATCTCAACTTTGCGTTTGTGGCGGATGAAGCATTCCCACTTCAGGAACACCTACTGCGGCCATATCCCCAGAGGGCCCTTACTTCTGAGAGACGCATTTTCAATTACCGGCTATCCCGGGCCCGCCGAGTAGTTGAAAATGCGTTTGGGATAATGGCGAATAGATTCCGGGTTTTTCATACGCCTATACATATGAAACCGGAGTCTATTGACGCGGTAGTGCTGGCCTGCTGTGTGCTGCACAACTTCCTGCGTCGTAGGGATAGAGCATCATACACGCCAGGAGGTTATGTAGATAATGCAGACGCTACAACAGGGGAGCTCCGTCCAGGGTCTTGGCGTGATGAGGGCCATGTGATTGTGCCACTCCAGCCGCAGAGCCATGGCCGCACTCGGCAGGAGGCCAGGGACAGTAGTGAAGCTTACTGCTCCTACTTCAATGGGTCTGGTGCAGTGAGCTGGCAGAACCAGGCCATGTAGTGTGGCTGGCTCTGGGAGATGTATTTGAGGTTGCAATGGAGGTGACAGCAGGTTAGCTGCGCCCCTTTTATTTTTTGTTTACCATTTTCTGGATCTTTGGTTTCATTATGTGCATAAGGTTTCGTTAGTTAGTTAGTTAGTTTAGGTATGCTATTTTTTTTTTGTGTTGCTGCACAGGTTTCAATGTGTGGTCAATTTGTTATCCCTTTAATGTGGTTCAAGAATGTGACATGCACTTTAAATTGTCCATTGTTTTTACTTTCTGTTTTTTTTTTCTTTCCAATCCAAGGTCACGATTAATGCATTATATTAAAAATTTTTATGTTGGATCCAAAATAATCTGTGTGAGCCTGATTACTTGGTGGAGGAGGGCAATGTGATGAAGGTTTTGGTGGGGGCCAGGGATGTCATAGACACCTATTGGCTGGGATTGTGCAGACCATATGTGTGGGTAGCCATGTTTTTTTACAAGTATTTTGCCCAACAGTGTTTGTGGCCATTGTGCGTACATGAGCCTTTATTTTGTTGTAGGCAGAGGGTCCCCTGCACACAGCACATTGATGCAGGACATATTCTTCTCAGGTGTTTTCAAATACACTGTCACACAGATCTTTGACATGTTGCCTTGGGAGCTGTTCCACTACATTCACATCTGTAAGCAGATATGTAAACACCATTGAGCCTGTATTCACACATAGTTAGCCAGAGTTGACACAGATACAATTTCAACAGAAAACGCACATACTGTGTGTTGTAAGCCGCTACTGTGTGTCGCACAAACGCACCTTAGCGCAATTGCCACACGCCGCTGTCACAAGCGCTGATCGTGCGTGACATGGCAAACACTTCTACTACGCACACATAGCCCAGAACCGCTACTTTTATACACACAGGGTATGTGACTGGCCACCGCTCCAGCGTGACGCATTACCATCGATTTCGATGCATTCGCCATGCTCCGCCATGTCACAACCGCTTATTCCGTGCCGCACTCCGATCACTAGTACGTCACGTCTCGCCCATCCGCCCTTTCCGTCGTGCCCAATCACAACTCCGTAGTGTTGGCCAATGGTTGTGGTTTGGGCGCGGCGTACAGGACTGTGGCACGCCTATTTGTTTTACGTCCTGCCTTTGTTCCTCCCAGATCACTCTGTGGTGGCGGCGTGTAAAGCTGGTAGGCTGAGCTACAGATGGCTACTTGAGACACCCGGCGATGTAGCTAGTTACAGATGTAGCGTAGCGTAGCGCACCTTGTGGCGGCGTGTGAAGAGGGTGCGTTTACCGTTTGTAACCGTTTGGGCGTGCTCGTGCACGCGAAGTAGCGGATTGTATCCATCCTGTTGTAGCGGCGTGTAAAGGTACCCATAGTCTTCCATATTGGAAACACATGTTTCCCTCTTGCCTTCAAGTTCCTCGGGAGGCTTCAGGTTAAGGTCATGTCTATAATTAAAAACCAATATCCATAGATAACATAGTCCGGCCTTCCTATTTTCTGCAAAATGTAAAAATACATACACCCATAAGTAAAATTATATTAGCTTCGAACACACAATTACTGTCTACCACCTGAGAGTTCATAAGGTCCAAATATCCTACCCAACGTCCTCTCTCCATGTAGTAAGGATTTTTTTCTCATATAACGGTCCCCTTTATTATAAAAAAAGTTATATTATATTTGATTGCAAAAATAAGATATCACTAAACTCCTCATTTCATTGTACATGTCTAGTAACATGATATCATTAAATATCTCATTTCATTGCAAATATAAAGTAATTAGATTTTATCCTGGCTATGCCCTTGTTAATAATCCAACCACAATTATATAAAGATGACATACTATATAGCATATATTTATATACCCAACCCTAAATCATGTTATTTATCATTGCATTCAGCACTGGCACAATATCTTCAGGAATAGTACAATATTCATTAAATGTATCATCAATTCGACATTCAATAGATCGCTAAATAGGGTCTTAAGTAATAATATTCTCCATCCTTATACTAAATTCTTTGCATTAGTCCTGTTTGTCTCAAAACCCGCCATCATTCATATGAATATCTTTATTCAAAGCAAATTGCCCACTTTTGTCTACTTTTTGATATACCTCCCATACAGTGGCGTACCACCAATGACAGCCGACTACGCAGCCGCTATTGGGCCTGTGAGTCAAGAGGGTCCCCACTTGTGGGCCCCCACCTGACATCACACTTTTAATTGTAGCGGCATTACAGATGCTGATACGATTGAGAGCAATGAGGAAAGGCGGAGCATGAAGTGCTTCCTCTCTCCTCATTCTCCAGCTGTGCCTGCACTCTGATGTTTCAGCACAGTGGGGCGAAATGACGTCACTACTAAGTGCCGCTGTACTGAGATGTGCAGAGCGTGGGATGACCAGAGCAGTGGAGAACTGAGGAGAGGTATTTATTTAATTAGCAAGTACACAGTGGCCAGAGGATTGTGTGGGTGCAATATGCTACATGGAGGATTATAGAGACTATGATTATAGAGGCTAATTTAGGCTACATGGAGGATTATAGAGGATTATAGAGGCTACATTATGCTATATGGAGGTTTGTAGAGGCTTTGTTATGCTATATGAAGGACCTGCCAAACATGCTCCTGATGTTCCTCATGAGTACCTGAGCAAATTAAGATATCAGCCAAGTATATCACTACAAATCTACCCACTAGAGAAGAAAATAAATAATTAATGAAATTCTGAATCAATGCTCGAGTATTGGTGAAACCGAATGGCCCCACCAAATTTTCAAAGTGACCCTTGGGTGTATGGAAGGCTATATAGCTGTCTTGCAAATGAGAATATCACCAGCAGGGGAAACATATTTAAAATCACACCTGAAAGGTTGTTGGGCAGACAAATGGGTAAATTAATACTTATTGACCTATTAGAACTAAACAACTGCCATGGTTCAGGGGTTAGAGAAGCCAACCACAGACTCAAGGGTTTGAATCTATATGTTTGATAGAAAGGTATGGGGTCTGAAGTCTTGGATCTGAAAAATTAATGGAGTCCACTTCAAGGGCCTGAATTCAGGTTGATATAATTAAGTTTGGGGTTTTGGGTCTGAATTTCTGGTGGATTATAACATCTGGATTCTGAAGAAATTTTTCAGCATGGGTCCTAAGTTAATTATGTAGACTAAAGTCTAAATTAAAGGGATCCTGTCACCCCCAAAACGCCTCCTAAGCTATCAAAACATGTCCCTGCAGCATCCCATCACTAATCCCACACTCCTTTTTGCTCAGAAAAGCATCCTGTAAAAGTGTAGAAAAACGTTTTATAATTTACTCATTAGTGATGATAATGAGCTGGGGCTATATTCTTTAGTCACTAAGGTGAGCCATCTTAATCTTAATATCACGCCTTAATAGGCATGATCTTCAATGCATATTGTAATCAGCGCCTGCCAGCTCTCCTTGGCGCTGCCAGGGCTGCAATGGGGCTGTAATGACGCGAATCACGTCATTTCCGGCATCGGGTGATGTTAGTACACCCACGCTGCATGCGCAGTGCAGTGCTTGACACCTGCAGAGCGGCGCGGGTGTACTGACGTCACCCGATGCCGGAAATGACGCGATTCACGTCATTACAGCCCCATCGCAGTCCAGGCAGCGCCCAGAAGAGCTGGGAGGCGCTGATTACAATATGCATTGAAGATCACGCCTATTAAGGCGTGATATTAGGATGCAGATGGCCTGCCTTAGGGGCTAAAGAATATAGTCTCAGCTCATTATCATTACTAATGAGTAAGTTATAAAACGTTTTTCTACACTTTTACAGGATGCTTTTCTGAGTAAAAAGGAGTGTGGGATTAGTGAAGGCAGCGGCGTACCTAGGTTTCACGGCGCCCGGGGCAATGATCTATTATGGCGCCCCCCCCCCCAAAGCAGGTGAGGACCGGGGGGGAAGTGCTGTCAGTTATCAGCCCCGCCGCCCCTGCTGCACCCGTGGTTGAGGACCGGGCTGCATTACCTGACAATTCCGGAATGCTTCTGGAGTACAAAGATGGCCGCCGAGGCATGTCCGGTAACGTCACGTAGGACCGTACCATTGCTCCCGGCCAGCAGGGGTATTATAGATAGGAGCTCAGTATGCGGTGGGTGCAGACTCCTCCGGAAGTGCCTCCAGAAGTGGCCGACCACTCGGGCCCCACATACAGTCTGTGCATATCACGCATTGTGATATACACACCGAGCGGGGAAGGGGACAGGGCGGGTGCCGCCGGCGCCCCCCCACTGAGTTGTGCCCGGGGCAAAAGGTCCGGCTGCACCCCCCTAGATACGCCCCTGAGTGATGGGATGCTTCAGGGACATGTTTTCATAGCTTAGGAGGGGATTTGGGGGTGACAGGATCCCTTTAATTTTAGAGCACGATACCCTGGGGCAGAAATAATTTTGGGGTCAGATATCTGAGGTCTTAATATTTGGCTGGATTGGTTCTTTTAGTCTAAATCATTTTCTTTCTGATATCTGGAGTCTGCAAATCATTTTGCTGTCATTCTTTTTTCAGTCTTTTTATGAATAAACCTCAATAGTAAGTACTGTGACACAAGATTTCCAAGAATCCCAAAGCTTAAAAGAGGCATTCTAATGTAGATTGTCATTCCAGAAATATTTATATGCCAGTTGTTTTGTTTTCTGCTCCGTAATAAAACAGTATATGCTACTTAAGTGACCTTTTTATTTAACATGCTCAACTCAAGCTAGTAAGCCAAAGTTTTTATAGTCATATCCTAAGTCATGGACCATTTTTTATTATAATAGACATTCTTTAGACAAAGCAGCAATTCATTTTTTGCACATGATATAGCTGTCAAGGAGCCTACGGTTGGATATACAATACTTTCCATTATGTTGTTATGGATTTCTTTGGTCTTGTCTATTATCATTGGAAATATCTTTAGATCATTACCTGACCATTATTGACTATTCCACCTTGTCCTAAATTGTAGGTTTGTCTATCATTTTGACATGTCAGGATCTCTCAGAATTGGCTTTTCACCTCTGCTCTACAATCTTTAACAATCATAAATGTTCTACTCATACAGTAGTCTCCAGCTGTGTGTGCACTCAGTTATTTGTTTGGACACTTCTAGAAAGCACTTTTCCCGTGACTGAAAAAGCAATTTTTATCACTGCTGCTAACTGTTTACATTCATTATTTATCTAGACTTTATTTACTAAAACTGTACAGCAAGTAAAAATGTATTACTGAGACACTAAATATTGTTTTTTTTTTTTTTACTTTCCATTGTGCAAGACGCTGATAGATGTATATGGTCCCAGAGGAAGTTGAACTAAGCGAAACTAAGACCGGCTTCACACCACGGCACAATCTGATCCGGGGCTGCCCCAGGACAGCCCTGGACCGGATTTTGGCCCCATAGTCTCCTATGGGGCCAGATGGAGCTGGATGGCAGCTCTCTGCCATCCTGTTTCCATTTGTCCAGGACAATCCGGGAGGAATCGGATTTTTCTTCCCGGACACAAAAACGGAACATGCAGCATTTTTGTGTCCGGGGAAAAAAATCTCCCCAAATTGGATTCTCCAGGATTCTCCCAGATCCGGGGCAATCTGGTGCTCCCTAACATGGGAGTCTATGGGCCTGGATTGCCCCAAACCAGGAGGATCCGGGAACCAGACACCTGCGGCTGAAGTTCAGCGTAAGCTACGCTGAACATCAGCACCAGGGAGTTGTCCCCTGTGAAGCGGCTTAGCACCACTTCGCAGGGGACAGCTGAGCTCTGCAGCATCCGACTGCACACTGGACCGGAGGACAAATTTGCCTTCCAATTATGTTTGCAAATCCGGTCCAGGGCTGTCAGGTTCATCCCTGACAGCCCCGGATTGGATTGTGCCGTGGTGTGAAGCCGGCCTTAGGTTTAGAGTTTCTTGCTGCCTACGATGTTTGTGCACTATATGTTTGTGACTTTAACCTTAAACAGAGGTAGTTGTGTCCATATGAACAGGAAAATTAGTGCATGCAATTTACTGTGGGTACGGAAAATATTCAGACCCCTTTAAATTTTTCAACCTTTGTTTCATTGAAGCCATTTGGTAAATTCATAAAAGTTCATTTTTTTCTCATTAATGTACATTCTGCACCCCATAATGACTGAAAAATACAGAAATGTAGAAATGTTTGCAAATTTATTTTAAAAACCCTGAAATGTCACATGGTCATAAGTATTCAATGCCTTTGCTCAGACACATTTAAGTCACATGCTGTCTATTTCCTTGTGATCTTCCTTGAGATGGTTCTACTCCTTCATTGGAGTCCAGCTGTGTTTAATTAAACAAACCCATTGTATAACACAAAATAATATGAATTGACACCTATGACTGGTATTCAAGGAAGAAAGGAACATCTCAACATTTCACACTCAAGCAATCAATACTTTCTCCGGCTTTGGTAATGTGTGTAAAATGGGTTGTCCTGGACTTTAGCACAGATGACCAATCCTTTCTTCAGCATTTATGGGGTTTTCTGCAACTTTAATATTGAAGACCTATCCCTAGGATAGATCAACAATATCAGATCAATGGGGTTGCGACACCCAGCACTCTCCCTCAGCTGTATAGTAGCCATGACTGGGAGCTGCAGATCCGCCCTCTAATCAAATCAATAGGGAAAAGATATGCAGTACCCAGCTGTGGACCCAATTCCATTGACAGAGCTGTGCTGTGCAGCTCAGCAAGTGAGCAGTTTTGGCCTCTGGTGGCATCAAAAAAAGCTGGTTTGCTTGGTTTTGCACCCCCACAATAAGACATTGATGACCTGAAGTAAAGGATAGGTCATGAAAGTTGCAGTCGCAGACAATACCCTTTAATGTGTAAAGAAAGTGTATAACTCTTGATTATTGGGTATTTTGAAGTGAAGTCAACTGCCACAGCAGCCACAAATACATCTTCTTTACAGGTCTTTGGGCATAAAGAAAAATATTCATATTTACGGACAGCAAATATGGATTATTAAAATTGTGACAAATTTAATAGAAACCGTTTATTAATTTCTATTTATGTCTTTCTATAATTGAACTATAAAAATAGATACATCTAGATGTTACCAATCTTATATGTTATGTTATGTTATGTTATGTTATATATGGCAGCAAAGCAGGTATATTCATTAGTATAGAGCTGTGCACAGATGCTCTAGAGTGCTCTTTTCAAGCTTTGTAAGGTTGAATATTAATTATAGCATATTAAGCAAAGACTACACCACCACGTCACTAAAACTGAAAATTGATCTTTCAAAACTATATTATTCTAAATGATTCCCTTGCTTGATAAATGTACTGTTAAATATTTTGTTAAAAACCTGATTGTCTACAATGTATTGTCCACATTTCAAAGGATTTAAAGGAAAACTGTCAGGTCAAAAATCCATATGTAACTGCTATAATTTTCTAATGCCTCACTCTAAACTCTCTATTTATGTATTTATTTTATTTAGATTCCCCTCCTATCTACTGTAAATTTCAAATAAAGTGATTAATTCCATCTGTCACTCACAGTGAGTGATCGACTTACTTCTCTGCTGTCCACTCCCCATGCATGAATATGCATGTCACATATTCACATCTCAACACTGCACAGGAGTTCACTGGGGGCTGTATTCTTCTCTCTGCACTTTGTGTTTGCAGCATCACAAGAGGTCAAATACAACACAGAAATTGTCACAGCATGATTCCTGCTTACAAAAACAAATGGAGTCTAGATAAGTCAGATCGGCAATAACTCTTTCCCTCCTTGTCTTCATCAGAACAGAAGCTATTGACACTGGAATGTTAGCAAAGGTAGGAGGGAGGATGGAGGAGAGGGCTGCTGAGAAGAAGAGCATAATTACATGACCGTTTATACAGCACAGGACTATTTCTGTTTGGTTATAATGGAGAGGACTAATGCAGGAGCTCCCTGCAGGGTCTGACAATGCTGCACTGAACGGACAAGTAGAAAGGCCGTGTGGTAAGCTACCTCCCTGTGTAAAAACTACTACAACTGCCCTGGGGATCCTGCTCCACCTTCGGGGAGTGTAACAATCTGGCTGCCCTACCATCACCCCGGAGGACTGACTCGCAGCCCCGGGAACCATACCGGAACCGTAGGTGGCATCACAAACTACTTTTATTTTTATTATTTTTACTGACCTTTAGCGACCACCAGGGCCACAGGACCAGGCGAAGGCCCCTGTGACATCCCCCATGAATCAACACCCGGAACTGAGTACCCCACTGCCCTGGGGTGGGTCAGCTACCAGGATGGGGGACATATATTTCAGGGGGGTGCACATATAAATACCAGGATGGAAGACATACAGTGTATATACCAGAATGGGGCCAGACATAACAGAATGAGGACATATATACCAGGATGAGGACCGTATATATCAAGAGGAGGAAAATATATACCAGGATGGAGACTATATATTCCAGGATAGTAGACATATATACCAGGATGGGGTACATATATACCAGAATGGGGCCATATATACCAGGATAGTAGACATATATACCAGGATGGGGAGGTCATGTAAAAGGATGAGGGACATATATGTCGATTCTAAGACAACACCGACATTTAACAGTACATTTTTTTTGCCTTTTCCTTCACCAAATTTGGGGTGTATGTTATAATCCAATGCATCTTATAAAATGTAAAATACAGTATGTGGTGTGCTTCTGTAATATGACTGTCTTCAAGAAAATAGTGCTGGAGGTGATGCATGTGCAGAACACTTTCTAGACCATCCACAGACTTTAAATGTCTATGCAGTCTCCATATATCTCAACAATGATATTTTAGAATATCAGACATAGCTGGACTTCCAATAGATAAGACAGGCATGGAATATGATCATCTGTGCCTTTCTGATCACTGTATAGACAATACGTTGGATAGACAATACATGTATACAGTGATCTCCAGGTACTGGGAGGGATCTGTTCAAGCAGAAAGCTGACTTTTCCCTATAACTTGGTTTACAATACCAGTCCCAGTTTCAAGGGAAAACAATAATATACAATTATTATTATTATTATTATTTATAGAGCACCATTAATTCTATGGTGCTGTACATGAGAAAGGGCTATATAGAAATAAGTTAAATATACAATAAGCAAACTAAAAGTGGCAGACTGATACAGAGGGGAGAGAGGACCCTGCCTTTGCGGGGTTATATTCTGTATTTAATTGTCTTTTATGACATCAAAAAGGGCACAGACTGTAAGATTAATGAAAAATAAATAAATGACTAAAGAGCAAGAAGAATAATAAATAAACAAACAAAATATTAAAAAACGTCACCATTAGTCCAAATCACTGTTTCAGGCCCACTGAAGAAAAACACTTGTCCGACATAAAAATAAGTTATTTGGAAAGGAGGATGTAATCTAAAATGTGTCGCACACAAAAACAGGTACAAAATAGACAACTTGAAAAATTGAATATAAAATGACATAAAATTTGAAAATTGGGCCACATGGTTAAAAAAAGAGGCAAAAATTATTTAAATATCCCAATAAAATGTTTTATTTCAAAACCACATATACAGAATAAAAAATTGAAAATGTGCCAGGTCCTGAACAAAATGAGAAAACGACTCTGTTCTAAAGTGATTAAAAGACAAAATCAAGTCTAAATTCTATTCTACAGTGACATTCTAAAATATTACTGCATAGCAGAGCAGCTGCACACAAGTGTACAGCAGGAGAGCAGAGAGATGGTGGTTACACAAAGCCAAGATTCCCATAGAAAGGTTGAAAAATTTAATTATCATCTTTGCCTTCTCGTACGCTGCATACACAGTGCTCGACAAGTGCTGTATATACAATATTAGTGAGCACTAATGGCACTTTGGACACAGCAGTCATGTGATAACTGGATGTAGAGAGCATGTACTGCTGAGTCCTAGTATACCCATGCACTTCTGCTATGCAGCCAAGAGGAGGCATTTCCACTGTAACTGTAACTAAAATTCAAGCCTCGATTACAGGGGAAATGTGATGGAAAAAATAACTGTTGAAATGCAACCCAATAGTCTTTTATGAGGAGGAAAAATATCTGAAATACATGAAACAATATGTAAACAAATAAATAAAAAGTAGTTAAAAACAAATAGATAAAAAAAGCCACTACTAATCCAAAACGTTTTTACTAGCCCCACCCTTGTAAAAAAAAACATGGCCAAAATATGATGAATAAAGGTTAATAAAAAGCCAATGAATCTTAAAATGTGTTAAGGAGCTTTCACACTGGTGTTTTTTTGAAAATGTGGCAAATGGCAAAACTGCTCTTGCCGCACCCTACCGTAAGCCCAATAGACAATGCATGGGGCTTGCCGCAAGTGTGCCGCAAGTGCGTCCGTTAGGTGGCAGATGCAGTAAATCTGCCGAATCTGCCGAATTTTAAAAAAAACGCCAGTGTGAAAGGGGCCTTAGTAGATGTTTTAAATGTAAATGTTTATATTGGTCCTTTCTGGCCATAAGAAAAACAAATGTGATAAAAGGCACATATTTCCGTTACTTTCCCACCCTTATTGCCTAATATCTGCCCAAAAAGAAAGTGCATGAGAATAATGTAAAATGTAACTTCATTTATGATCCCAAATTGTTCTGGGAAGAATATGGCCTATTTCACATCTAAACTAGGTCTGCGTTTTGCTACATTTTCATTTCTATGCGTCTTTACCGCTAAAAACACATCCAAACGCATGCCTTTTTACCCCTATTGATTTTAATGGAAAAGCATTGCGCATGCACAGCTTGTCGGCTTACACCTAAAGGGTGTACACACGTCACCAGGACCGGATGTGACGCAAATAGCGTCACACCGTCCATTACGCCCTTTCTGCAGGGTGACGAGGATTAGGATTAGTTATCACGCCTATCGGGGTGTGAAAATGAGCACGTCAGGAGGGCTTAGAGTCTCACAGGGAACGCCCTGTGAGACTTATTCAATGTGAAGAAGTCCCTGACATGTAAGTGTGTAATAGCGTTTTTCACAATGTTACTAAACGCTTTTTTTACACAAAAGGACAGCTGCTAATGATCCTTAAGGGTGCAGGGACAGGTATTAATATAGTTGGGGGTGATTTGGAGGGGTCAGGTTCCCTTTAAGGCTTTTTTCCCCCCTTTTACCATTCCGCTGTCAGTTTGTGTTGCGCCGTGCAGAAGATATTTTACTTGTCTATACACAACAGTTATGCAGGGCTGGTTAGGAAGGGATTTTTGAAGTGCAACTATGACTGCTGCTAGGTTGGAAGGCATAAGGGACCAGATGGGTTCCCTTTAAATATTTTCTCATCATTTGGGAGAAAAGACCACTTTTAAACTGTACACACAATGTTATCTTTTGTTACCATTACTTAAAAAGAAAAGATTGATAGATCGTGCTTAGAATGAACCTTCTTGAGTTGTCCAAATTTCTCCTCCTCTCTGGAGATGGTTAAAGATACTGTATAAACGAAAGACAGAGATCACGGGTCAGGACCATTCTGAACCTCTGTTTGTGCTTGCAGCTACCAAAGACTGATTTTCGTCTCCATCGAAAAGGTCACTTCAAGGACATCTCACTGTGCCTGACTTCTTATCACACTTTCACCATTCATGAATAACCAAGCAAAAACTAGTTTATCAGTGCCTCTGAGAGAAGGGAAAAAACATACTTCATCTATATGCTAATTTTCAAGTTACATGCAATAACCAAACTAACAAATAATCAATAGACAATGCAATGCATATATGGTAATATTGATTGAAAGTAAACCATTGTATTTGGTTTTCTAATCCAACATGCTGAGGCATAAAGGTTTTGTTTAGTTAGTAAATAAAGTAAGAAGCTTAAAATGGAAAAAGTAAGGCAGATTTCTTGTGAGTCCCAAGTAAGCTGACGAAGATGCATGTCTCAACATGTATCCTCTAGTCAGCTCTCTGGATGCGCGGTGAAATAGGGTGCTGTGGGGAAGCTGAAGGTTGAATGAATATGCATGCAATGGAACCGGGCATTGTGAATGTTAAGCAGGTTCCCCACAGGAATGGATGCTGCAAGCTTTATGGAGCTAACAGCTGCTTTATAAGTGCAAAGTGCTGAACCACTTGATTACAGTTCTGCCACTAAGATAATATTACAAAATATGAAATGCTAAAAAGTAATGCTCTTACTTACCGAAATCTTAGGGATTATAGAACTATAAGTACAGAACATATCTAGCTGTATTTTACCTGCTATCGAAGTAGAGTAAACAATTTTGTACATTGTACATATTATTATTTAAATTGCCATGGCTCTAAAGAATATTATTATGATACATTATCAAATCTTAGAAAGGTTTTTACTGAAATTACAAAATGGAAAAGTTAAAACAAAATTTGCTAAGCAATTTCACTGCATCTAAAACACATAAAAGTATCAAGAAACTGGAACACTTCCGAGATTATTTTTTGCGTTGAAGCCTCTATTAAAAATTTGGTCATCTTTATTATTATAATTAATGGTGAATGTTGGTAGTGATGGGCGAACCCCCTGATGATCAGGATGGGCGGGTTTGCCCGAGCTTTTTGGTAATGTCAGAGTTTGGGGCCGGAGATGACGCGAACCTGCGTCCGAACCTCCAAACTTGGATTTTACAGTTATGGGATGGGGCTGGGGAGCTGTAAACAAAGCATAAAATTATTAATAAACATTATAATTATACTTATTGCTCCAGCTACACGTCGTCCCGTCCTGCTGCCTCCTGGCTGCTTCTACTTCCAGTGCCGCTCACTAACGTCTAGGTTATTCATTGCACTGGCTGGCGCTTGGCTTTTTGCGGCCCGTGTCAGCAGTGTTCACACTGTGATGCCAGGGTTCACCCGAGTTCATGGCCTGGACCATGAACTCGATTGAACTTTGACTGTCACGGTCATTCTCAGCCTGCTTCTCGCTCTGCATAGCCGGTTATCTATGCAAATAGAGTCCATGGAGCCTCATTAAAGAGTGTCAAACACAGGACTAGCCAGATATCCCTCCAGGGAAGGACCTAGCCCTGAGGTGGACTCCTTGCGGAGACCACCATAACCACCATATTGAGTGGCCCTTTCAGTCACTATGCCGCTCAGTTACAAGCTTAAGGATATGACAAGGGAATTACCAAAGCCAGATATCCATCTACAGACAGCTGTTTTGGAGTATTTCCCCTCATCAGTGTAGAGTATGATTCTAGCTAGGTGGGAGCAATGCCAAGTAGACCAACATTACAAAGCTCTCACTGATCTCAGGGAGACCAGTCGAGGAAAACACTGAGGGCAGCTGGCTAAAGCGCTCAAACACAGTGAAATCCATGGTGCATTTGCCCCTGGGAATTTGAATATGCAAATGGAGTCCATGGAGCCTCGTTAAAGGGTCTCAAACACAGGACACAGCTAGGTCCTTCTCTCGAGGGATATCTTGCTAGTCCTGTGTTTGAGACTCTTTAACGAGGCTCCACAGAGTTCATTTGCATATTCAAATTCCGAGGGGGCAATGCACCATGGATTTCACTGTGTTTGAGCGCTTTAGCCGGCTGCCCGCAGTGTTTTCCTCGACTGGTCTCACTGAGATCAGTGAGAGCTTTGTAATGTTGGTCTACCTGGCATTGCTCCCACCTAGCCAGAATCCTACTCCACACTAATGAGTGGCAATACCCCGAAACAGCTGTCTGTGGATAGATACCTGGCTTTGGTAATTGACTTGTCATATCCTTAAGCTTGTAACTGAGCGGGATAGTGACTGAAAGGACCACTTAATATGGTGGTTATGGTGGTCTCTGCAAGGAGTTCACCCCAAGGCTAGATCCTTTCCTGGAGGGATATCTGGCTAGTCCTGTGTTTGAGACTCTTTAATGAGGCTCCACAGACTCCATTTACATATTCAAATTCTCAGGAGGCAATGCACCATGGATTTCACTGTGTTTGAGCGTTTTAGCTAGCTGGCCACAGTGTTTTCCTCGACTGGTCTCCCTGAGATCAGTGAGAGCTTTGTAATGTTAGCCGGCTTATGTATGAAGAGCGATGTAGCAGTGCTAACATTGCTCTATCGCTGTGGACTATGTTGGACTGAGAATTTTTTTTATAATAAAGATAGAGTCTTTAAATGCTTTTTTTGTTTTATTTCTAATAAAAATATTTTTTCTTTGCGTTGTGTTTTTTTTTAATCCTTACTAGAAATTCATGATGGTCATGTCTAATATTGGAGTGATCCCATAAATTTCAGGCTTAACGCTAGCTGATATTACAAAGCTGGCCCTAAGCCCATTGTTAACCAGCAAGCCACCCAGCACCAGGGCCACTGGAAGAGTTGGATACAGCACCAGAAGATGGCGCTTCTATGAATGCACAATTTTCTGGGGTGGTTGCGGACTGCATCTCACAGCGGGGGGCCCAGAAAGCTTGGGCCACCCTGTACTGCGGATTCCAGCCCCCAGCTGCCTAGTTGTGCCCAGCTAGACCCAAAAATAGGGCAAAGCCCATGTTGTTGTTTTTTTAATTATTTCATGAAATTCATTAACTAATTAAAAAAAGGGCTTCCCTATGTTTTTGTTTCCAGCCAGATACAAATAGGCAGCTGGGGGTTGGGGGCAGCCCGTACCTGCCTGCTGTGTCTGGCTGGCATACAAAAATATGGTGAAGCCCACATCAAATTTTTTTTAATGGTTAATTAAAAACTAAAAAAATAATAAATATACTTAGGGATTGCATCTTTATTAACCTTCACCTCTGTGCTGAACTCTCTCAGCTCTGCTTCATCAGAGACCAAGAGGACGAACAAAGCTTCTATCCCCTTGGTCCCTGAAGGAGAGCCTGGGGCGCTGCAACATTGTAAGGACGGGTTACTCAGGTCACCAGAGGACAGCTCAGGTCATGCCACCAGAGCTGTCCTCGGGGGTGACCCCCCATGTCTCCCTGGTTACAATATCGCAGATCGCACTCTTTACGGCAATTATGGACTGAGCTGTCAGAAGATTGCACCAAAAAGCATGAAATCTATGGCAAAAACTGTGGAAAAAATGTCAAAGTTTTTGTGCTTTTTGTGGCCCAGAAGATAAAGATTACCACCTTTGACACAGTGCATGCAGTTTCAGGCCTAAATTGTAGCACAAAAAACATGCAATCCACAGCACAAAAATTGCAGTTTTTGCCACAGATGTCATGCTTTTTGGTGCAATTTAGGCCTGAAACATGCAGCATTGTGTCCAAGGTGTTCATCTGCACCTCCAGGGCCAAAAAAAAGCACAAAAACTGCAACATATTTCCCGCATTTTTTGTTGCGGATTTCATGTTTTTTAGTGCAATTCAGGCCTGAAACTGCATGCATTGTGTCCATGGTGTTAATCTTCATCTCCTGGGCCTAAAAAAAGCACAAAAGCTGCAAAGTTTTTAACGCGATTTTGCTTTCATGCATTTTGGTGCAATTTTCATGTTTTTTGGTGCAATCTTCTGACAGCTCAGCGCATAATTGGCGTAAGTAGCACAATCTGCGGCATTGTAACAGGGCAGACACTGGGGTCACCTGAGGACAGATCAGGTGACATGACCTGAGTTGTCCTCTGGTGACCTGAGTTACCCCCTCACGATGCCGTAGTGCTCCGGGCTCTCTTTCGGGGACCAAGAGGGATAGAAGCTTTGTTCGTCCCCTTGGTCTCTGATGTAGCAGTGTAATGACCGGAGGTCCTATTAAGATCCAGTGAGTCACAGACTGAGACAGAGGCAGAAATAAACAACAGTATTTTTACTGATATGGGGATCAAGGTATGGTTCAGTAAGGAATGTAAAAGTCTCAAAATCCCCTTAAAATATTACCAATAACAGTTTAACACCCTCAGCGTTAGCCGACATCAATGCACCGATCTCAGAGTTCCCAGGGTATGTAAATCACACTCAGAACCAGGAACAAATTTACCTACACGTTAGACTTATCAAGGATTTAACTTAACTAAAGGCTATGTACATCAACTGTGGGCGGTCTGATGGGACCTCTGAGATGGCACACTGAGTATAACTTATCACAACTAATAACATTACATTACACTATATCAATGCTGGCTATACACTTAGCACAGGGATACCCGGGTATCTCAAAACTATGGTACCATCAACCTCAAATGTACCTTTACACCGGTGTATATTCCACATGGGCTGCAGCAAGTCCAGAAAAAGAAAAAGAAAAGAAAAACCCTTGGCGCCAAAAAAAAAACGTATTGTAAAAAAACAGCAACATTTGGCAGCTTACCAGCCAATGCCAGATTCACATGTCCAGTACTTTAGTTCTGTTAGCTTGGGGTGCAATCTGTGGAGCACTCTTTTCAAGGGCTTGTCAGGACCTTGTCAGGATCCTGCCAATGTGGGTGGCACCGGATGCCGGCTCTCCTTTCGCAGTCACTCACGGCCTTCTTGGACGCCAATCACTCGCTCTATCAGGGGGAACATCTCCTCAGCCACCTTGTCAGGATCCTCCCAATGTGGATGGCACCGGATGCCGGCTCTCCTTTCGCAGTCACTCACGGCCTTCCTGGACGCCAATCACTCACTCCATCAGGGGGAACATCTCCTCAGCCTCCTCGGATGCTGGACACTTGCACAGTTCAAGATAAAGTCTTTAGTCCACACAACAGGGCTTGCAAACAACTTTAAAGGCCCATATAGCTTGCACTGGCTCTGCTGTAACCCTTACACTAGTAATGGCCACCGCAGAGAGCGATCAACAACAACAGGAGCAACTGACAGAGCCGTCACCAAGTCAACCAGAGATTGTGCTTTCACTTTCCTAGACACAGAGCAGTCACCATGGAAACCAGAGACTGTGTTTTTCACTTTCCTGGGCCACTACGAAATGGCAGTCTGCTTGGTTTTAGCAGCTTATTAGTTTACTCTGTTACAGCAGAGCCGAGAATGTTCAGCACAAAGATGAGGGTCGAAGGGTTAATATAGACGCAGTCCCTAAATGTATTTGTTGGTTTTTAAAAATTTTTAATGAACTATTTAAAAAAATTTGACGTGGGCTTCGCCATATTTTTGTATGCCAGCCAGGCACAACAGGCAGATATGGGCTGCCCCCAACACCAGATCCTATTTGTACCTGGCTGGAAATGAAAATATAGGGAAGCCCTTTTTTAAATTATTTCATTAAATAATAAAAAAAAAATGATGTGGGCTTTGCCCTATTTTGGGTCCAGCCAGGTACAGCTAGGCAGCTGGGGGCTGGAATCTGCAGAGCAGGTTGGCGCAAGCTTTTTGGGCCCCCCGCTGCAAGTTGCAGTTTGCAGCCGTCCCAGAAAATAGCGCATTCATAGAAGCGCCATATTCTGGTGCTGTATCCAACTCTTCCAGCGGCCCTGGTTACGGGTGGCTTGCTGGGTAATAATGGAGTTAGGGCTAGCTTTGTATTATCAGCTGACCCTAAGCCCAAAATTTATGGGGTCACACAAATATTAGACATGACCACCATGAATTTCTAGTAAGGATTAAAAACAAAAAACACAACACAGAGAAAAAATATTTTTATTAGAAATAAAACAAAAAAACATTTAGAAACCACAGCGATAGAACAATGTTAGCACTGCTACATTGCTCTGCATAGACAAGCATCTATGCAGAGCAAGAAGTAGGGTGAGAATAACCGTGACAGTCAGAGTTCACCCGAGTTTATCGCTCAGGCAATGATCTCGAGTAAACCCTGACGTCACCTCCTGAACACTGCCGGAAATAGCCGAAGTCTGCCTAGTGCAGTGAATACCGCTGGAAGTTAATGAGCGGCCCCGGAAGCAGAAGCGTCCGCGTCAGCGAGACGGGAGGAAATGTCGCTGTACAGCTAAGTATAATTATAATGTTTATTAATAATTTTATGCTTTTTATTGCAGCCCCTGGTGCTGAACAGGCCCGAACTGTAACACGGGTTTCCCATGGAAACTTGTTTTTGGGACCTTGTGACCAAACACTATGTGTTAGATACAGGTCCCGAACTTTACAGTTTGGGTTCGCCCATCCCTAAATGCTGCACCATTTTTTTTTAAATGACATACACCACAACAGACCCCATTATAAAATGACTCTATTTAATCTGAGACTAGCATAATGTTGAAACTAAGTCACTGATTTCAATGATGTGTCACTTATTATGCTGCTTTATGTGTTTTATTAGCAGTAGATTATACCCAAAAGATTAGTCACCTTGTATTCTCCTGCTCTGTATAAATCTATCCCTTGATAGCTTTCTGCCCATGCACAGTGTGTACCAACAACTATCACTCAATCACTCAATGCTGTGGGCAGAGTTATTGTCGCACCCAAGCTATGGGGTACTCAGGTATCAGGCTGCAAAAGAGTTTATCGGTGTCACAGGAAATGGCGGACGCACCTGACCCCGTGTCCTGGGCCTATCTTCCAAAAAGGGGTTATATTTACAGGGGACTATTTACAAGTTATCTGTCATGACGCCACCTGCAGTATCTGGTGAGATGCCACCAGCGCCGCCACAATCCGCCGGAGGTAGATGGTATTGCGGCCACTGTGGTAAAGTCCTCCGCAGGTAGGACTGGGACCTCCGGGGCAGCGTTCCTGTAAAGAATCGAGTTTATGCAGAAGGAAATGTGGCAGAGTCAAGTTCACTTCTCTCCGGGTACTTTACTGGAATCTTTTAGCAGCATTAGTTACAGTTCTCATTTCAGCATTCAGATGTTATAACAGGTAGCTAACGGGTGGCTGCAAGTGGGTCCTAGGTAGTATGATGGAACCCTTGGTGTGTGCCTTCTTTCCCATCTGCTCCTTCCTGCTTCCCAGTAATTGTATGAAGCCCGGTGACTTGAAATCAGCTGAACCTCCACTTTTCCTCTCACCCTTGCTGCCGTCAGGTAACCCTCTAGTGACTGGCCGCGGTCCTTAAGCGGTGCCTGGTTCCCTCTTCAGGTTGATTAAGTGCCTGGGGAGACCTGTAGACTTCCCAGAACTCCGGATTCTCTGTGGTCCTATAGTATCCCACATGTGCGGGCTCCGGTGCCTGGTAACTTTCTGCGCCTGGGAGCCCTTCTCCTACTCCCTCTCCTGGTCCCTCAGCCGAGAGACCCTATCCTCGCTCCACTCACTTGGAGGCAAAAGCTTCTCTCTCCAACTACCGACCTCCTTGTTCCCCCTAGAGGTGATTTTTGTTCCCTCCCGGGTAACCTCTCACCGTGTCATCTAGTGTGGGAGTGCTAGTGTATGGGTTCCACCCACCATCCTGGGTTCCACTTACAGCTGGAGTATCTGCACCTCTTTTACGGGTGCAGTACCCCTCTGTGACGCCTTCATAGTGAGGCGCCACATTATACAGAGCTCAGCATTCAAAGAACTGATATATCTGCAGTAGATAAAACAGTTTTTAATCAAAGCTGCAGAAATCAATAAAAGAAGTGATACGAGGGGTGTTCCTTAAAGATTTGCCCTTACCCACTTCTACTTATCGCAGGATGCTGAAACTGCACATGTGTAATGATATAAGTCTCTATAGGTTACCTGCCAATTTATAACTCGGAACTGATAATGGTCTTTCTTTTACAGTTGCTGAAGTGATATGAGGTGTGACAATGGACCCAGTTGAATACATAGCAGTCATCAAGTTCCTTTACTTGAAGGAAGTGTTAGTGATAGTGAAGTGGAGTCGCTATTGAATTGGAGCTGTTTCCACCGAAGTTCAACCACATTTGAGATGATGCCAGTTCTTGACTACATTATATGATGGGAAATCGTCACCATAAAACTCATCTCATTGATGCGTCAAGTAAAGGAACTTGATGATTGCTCTGTATTCCACTGTGTTCGTTATCACACCTCACCAATCTCCAGCTCCTGTACAAGAAAGATCATTATCAGTGTTCAGAGCTGCAACTTAGCACATAACCTCTAGACACTTATGTCATTACACATGTGCAGTTTCAGCATCCTGTGATAAGTAGTAGTGGGTCAGGGGAAATCTTTAAAGAACCGCCTTCGTATATTTCTAGAATCAGAGTCTCTCCCTAAATCATCTTATCAAAAATACATCAGGTACATCAGTTGCAATCTGAGAGTCCTCAGTGGTTGATACCTTTTAATGGCTAACTGAAAAGATGGTAAACATAGCAAGCTTTCGGGACGCTAAGTTCCCTTCTTCAGGCTGATTATCAGCCTGAAGAAGGGAACTTAGCGTCCCGAAAGCTTGCTATGTTTACCATCTTTTCAGTTAGCCATTAAAAGGTATCAACCACTGAGGACTCTCAGATTGCAATATATTTTTCTATCTACTGGCTAACACGGTATAAATATTCTTTACCTTATCAGGTACATCAGTAAGTTACATATCACTAGAATCAGGAACTCTGTCTCAAAATCACTCTGTTTTCAAATTACATATCAAAAACATTGTGACAGATTTAGTATAGACTTTGGAACCATTTTGATTATGTTCTATGTCAGATCCACTGCTGGCACGAATTACATTTTTCTGTTTTTGTTATAAACAGAAAAAACAGAATCTTAATGGTACTTTGTATGGTATTCATGGTGTGAAAAAACCAATACCAAACATCGCCAACTTAAAAACACCGGACATTGTGCTCATTAAATAACAGGAATAATGCAGTTGCATTTATAAACCCCTATAAAGTGTTGCAACAATCATACTCTGTGAAAATAATTCACAGCACCATACATAAATATTAGTGCCACAAATGTATTTCTAATATCTCACATTTAAATTACTAAGAAACACAGAGATGGAGGTGTTATGGTCTGAGACGACTTCCTCTTCATTCAGCATTAGTTCTAGGAAGCTCATTGTCAACAAGATGGATGTAGAGATTCTCTGGAATATCCTAGAGGACAATATATACCTGAAAAATATGGATCAGATATGGATTTATTAAATGGATAATGGCCTCAAACATTCATCTTGCCCTTCGACAAAATGGATAGAAATTAGATGGATACAAATGCAAAAAGATAACCGTTGTATGTATGCAGTCATGAATATAAGCAAATGCATCACTCATTTTCTGATTAAATCCACTAGTTTTTTTATTATAATTATTTTCACATTTAATGTATTGTTAAATACCAAATCAAAGTGTTTGTTGATGTTACGGATTCCTTCTATATAGAGCTGGTTAACGAATATCCTTTGCACTTTTGGGTGGTGGTACACTTTTAGATCACAGCCATTTCTTTTTAAAGGGAGTCTGTCACCACCAAACCTGAAATTAAACCATTTATACATTCACTAGATAGTGGCCCAATTCTAACGCATCAGGTATTCTAGAATATGTATGTAGTTGACATATTGTGACTGACAGAACTTCAGTCAACGTGAGTGAACTACATTAGGGATGAGCGAGTATGCTCGGCGCTACTCGTTACTCGCACGAGTGTCCCGGTACTAGGGATGCTCGGCGAGCACCGAGTACCGCCAAGATGCTCAGACTCCTCGCTAATAATTATCGATCTGACACAAATACACTGCTCCTTTCAGTGCACACAGTGAGCTGGCACCTCACAGAGAGCAGATTGATTGTTAGGATCCCTCTCGGGTGCACAGCAATGTGTTGTATGCTGCGGCGATTTAAAAAAGCCCACCCTCCCGCCTTTCCCAGAAACACTCGTTTTATAACCGGAAGTCTGTGGGCGAAACCTGTCACTAATTGACTTACATTGGGCTTGGTGCTCTGGCCGAGTACATGAGTATCTTGGGATGCTCGGCCAGAGCATTGAGCACCCGAGCATTTTAGTACTCGCTCATCTCCAAACTACATATCTATCTATCTATCTATCTATCTATCTATCTATCTATCTATCTATCTATATAGATAGATATATACAGTATATATAGCAGCGCTATGGTATATGGTGGTACATTACAGCACATTTATAGCAGAACTATAGTATATGGCAGTACATTATAGTACATGTATAGCAGCACTATAGTATGTGGTGGTATACTACAGTACATATACAGGTGCACTATGGTATATGGTGGTACTTTATAGCACATGTATAGCAGCGCTATAGTATATGGCGGTACATTACATTACATGTATAGCAGCACTATAGTATATGGCGGTACATTACAGTACATGTAAAGCAGCGCTATAGTATATGGTGGTACATTACAGCACATGTACAGCAGCACTATAGCATTTGACAGTACGTTACAGTACATGTATAGCAGCGCTATGGTATATGGCGGTACATTACAGCACATGTATAGCAGCACAATAGTATATGGCGGTACATTACAGCACATGTATAGCAGCGCTATGGTATATGGCGATACATTACAGTACATGTATAGCAGCACAATAGTATATGGCGGTACATTACAGCACATGTATAGCAGCGCTATAGTATGTGGCAGTACATTACAGTACATATATAGCAGCGCTATAGTATATGGCGGTACAGTACATGTATAGCAGTGTTATAGTATATGGTGGTAAATTACAGTACATGTATAGCAGCACTATAGTTTATGGTGGTACATTACAGTACATGCATAGCAGCACTATAGTATATGGCGGTACAGTACATGTATAACAGCACTATAGTATATGGTGGTACATTACAACACATTAGAGCACTTTGGTATATGGTAATACTTCGCTCCCCGCGGCCCCCCGCTCCCCATGGCCCCCTTGCTCCTCCTGGCCCCCGCTCCTCCACAGTAAAAAAAAAATAAAAAAATCCTCAGTGAGGATACTCACCTGTCTGCTGGCTCATTACCGCTAACTGACGGGGTGGCAGGATGGAGCAGGGGGGCAGGATGGTGACAGGGGGCAGGATGGAGGCAGGGGGGCAGGATGGAGCGAGAGGGGCACAATGGTGCGAGCGGGGCAGGATGGAGCGGTTGGGGCAGGATGGATGTAGGGGAGCAGGATGGAGGCGGTTGAGCAGGATGGAGCAAGCGGGGCAGGATGGAGCGGGTGGGGCAGGATGGATGTGGGGGAGCAGGATGGAGGCGGGTGGGCAGGATGGAGCGGTTGGGGCAGGATGGATGTGGGGGAGCAGGATGAAGGCGGGTGGGCAGGATGGAGCGAGCGGGGCAGGATGGAGCGGGTGGGGTAGGATGGATTTGGGGAGCAGGATGGAGGCGGGTGGGTAGGATGGAGCAAGCAGAGCAGGATGGAGCCGTTGGGGCAGGATGGATGCCGGGGGACAGGATGGATGCTGGGGGGGGCAGGATGAAGCCGGGGAGGCAAGATGGATGTGGGGCGCAGGATGGAGGTGGGGGGGCAGGATGGAATCGGCAGGGCATGGAGCCAGGGGGGCAGTATGGAGGTGGGGGGGGCAGGATAGAGCCAGCAGGGCATGAAGCCAGGGCAGCAGGATGGAGGTGGAGGGGCAGGATGAGGCCGGCAGGGCATGAAGCCAGGGGGGCAGGATGGAGCAAGGGGGCCGGATGGTGCGGGGGGGCAGGACAGAGCGATTGGGGCAGGATGGAGCCAGCGCGCAGAATGGTGGCGAGGGGGGGCAGGATGGCAGGATGGTGGCAGGGGGCAGGATGGAGCGAGCGGGGCAGGATGGAGCAAGTGGGCAGGATGGAGCGGGGCAGGATAAAGCGAGCGGGGCAGGATGGAGCCGGGGGAGTAGGATGGATGCTGGGGGGGGGGCAGGATGGATGGGCGGGGGGGGGGGGGGGCGGGATGGATGCGGGGGAGGGGCAGGATGGAGTGGGGGCTTCCATTTTGCTTTGAACCCTCAATGACCATACTCCTCTACTTCCTTTCTGTTGCTTAAATCCTCTACCCTGCAGGTATTGCAGGGGTTGTGAATGGGAGTCCTCTGATCTCTCTGCTCACTTAAAGAAAATAGTTTTTGACCAATACTGAATTCCAAATGTAATAAAACTGAATTTATATGAAAAAAAATATTTAAAATCTGTGCCAAATTTATGATAGTTACAGGCACTCAGTCACCTATATGAATGCATAAATTGTTTCATTTTCGTTTGTAGGTTGACACCCCCTCCTTAAACTCCCTATACAAATGCACCCTTAGTTCAGCCAAGTGTATATACATTAGGGTTCAATAGGTAAATGGAGTGCCAGACTCCTCAGGAGATGGCTTATCTTCCTTAAAGGGTTATTCTAATGGTCTTTTTAATGAAATTGCAAAGTGCTTGTAAAAATTTGTTTTATTAAATATCATCTCTGTTCACAATAATGGAGTGATTTATAATTTATCATTATATGCTCGTTAACTAAGTTACCTGCTACCTCTACAGATTAACTTCAGTGATTTAACTTGCACAGTACCTACAAGCTCTTTTTACATAGAGCTTGTAAACACTGCACTGAAGTTGCAAGGATTGATGTAGAGCACTCTTAAGGTCCCAATCCCGGTCATCTTCCAATACACCGTATGCTCTGATGCGGCAGTGGTAAAGTTGATTCATATAAGCAGCATCTAAGAGTGCACAGTTTTGGGCCAGAGACACTACAATGCCACTGAATAGAACTGTTAGTTATGCAAGAGGGCATCTCCCAGCAAGCAGGAAGCCAGAGGAAGCTAGGGGGTAGAGAAGCTGTGTACCCATTAACAAGATGGGACAACTCTTTTAACCCCTGCTATTCTCCTGGTTACCACTATACACTTGTTATCTTCCGGTCATTTTTGACCGGACCTAATAAAGTCTTGATTTTTAGCTAATTTAAGTGTTTTAATTGAATACTTTTTGCAACCTGGTTGTTTATAAACAAATGAAAAATGGAAAGAAAAACTTACTTTTTTTTTATTTTGTGTCAAAACATTTAACATGGCTTTATTGGAATATTTATGCATATTGCATATTTGCACATACAAAAATAATTATTCTTCCAACTGTAAACTATAACTAATAACAATAAACTAAATGTAATTATATTATTTTCCAGCAAAAAAAAAAAAATTTACAGTTCAGTTTTTTTAATGTAAAATGATAAATAAGTCACACGGTGCAAAATGTACTGTTTGCAATTGTCACAGGTATAATTGACATGTCTTTTGCATAAATATTTTTCACATCTGTAACATATCACATTTGATTTGTGATTGCTTGATGTTGGACAGAAGTCGCATCGTTTCTGTTTCAGGCTGGTTGCGTTGCTGGTGGCGTCCGTGGGTATTGTAGCAGTGCTGGTGTAAGCTGTTGGTTCACTTTCTTTATCTTGCTGTTGGATCCTGTGGACAATGGCTGCCGCTCCATCAGCTCTGGGTGTTACCTTTCGTTCTTCAATATATGGGCTAACCAGTGATTTTCCCAACTCCTCTATAAAAAGTCTTCTCTTATATAGTTTATTTTTGTTCCAATTTGGGTCTATTTCCTTCCATAGCACGAATGCAGAACTGAATTGAACTATTTTACAGGAACAGCAGGGTAAAAATATTTGGCACATAATTATACTGGAAGGTAATCCATCAGCAGTATTGTAATGAGAAAATGTATGTATGTGTAAATCTGCATGGACCAAAAGGATCTAAATAAATTGATAAATAGTAGTAGATGTAATATATAGTCCAAAATGAGATTATAACTCCTTTATTTTACTCATAAAATGGCTGGAGATCACTATAAAAGGCTATCAGTCATTTTTGACCGAAGAGTACAAGTGTATAAAAAATTGTGGAGCAAAAAGTAAACATAAAAAAAATATATAACAATAAGCATAGCAAGAACCCCTCAAATGAGGAAAAGTCAATCAACCACAAGTTTCAGAACCGCATCTTGAATATTTTAAAAAATATTAAAGTTCAAAATCGGTTGTTTTTGACCGAAGACAACAGCAGGGTTAAGAACAAAAGATTGAGTATGTTGAAATTCACCATGCAAGACCTTTTTTTCCTTGCTATATAGCAAACAATAATCAGCAAAATATTTCATACTCATTAAATAGTTGTCCACTTCTGTCAACATCAGTGGGTTTGACTGAAAGAAGCCCAATATGTCTAGCAACCTTTTATTATTTCAATTTACTGCTATTATAATAAATAAATTAGATAACCAAGCCACCTAATAAAATGTATCTTTTTTTAGCCATCTTAAAAATGCAGAATGTTTTTTTATGCCCCCTTCACATCATGTATTTTTGGGATCCGTGGCTATCCATTGTAAAACTGATAGCCAAGGATCTGATTTGGCCCCCATGTATCCCTATGGACACGGATGGGTCCTATATGGCCATCCGATTGTGTTCTTATTGTCACGGATCAGATTGTGTCCAATTTTTTGATTTACCCAGAATAGGAGACTGCTCCGATTTTGGGCACAGCGGACCAAATCGGACAGAATCAGCCAGGCGCGGTCTGCGGCAAATGACAGGGGGAACTATGGAGCACAGATCCGGGAAAAACAGGATCATTTCCTGGATACGATTTTAGTGTACCGAGCATGCTCAGTACACTAAAACTACTCTTTTCCCATGAAATTTCACTTTAGCTGTGTATCTACATACACTGCTAAAGTGAAATTAAAGTGCAATGTGTTAAAAATAAAAAAAAATGCTCACCTCTCCGCTGAGTGTCCCGTGATGCGCGGCATCCACCTCCGATGGCTGAAGGACCTTAATCTACATACATTGTGAAAGGAAAAGCAAAGGTAAAAATAAAAAAAAATCCTCACCTCTCCGCCGAGTGTCCCGCGATGTGCTGCATCCACCTCCGATGGCTCCGATGATAATAGGATCCCCACGGACAGGAAAAATTGTGATGTGAAGGGGGCCTAACAGGGAAAATGGCAAACTCCTACATTTGGGCAAAAATAATGAAATATAAAAAACATACCGTATATACTCGTGTATAAGCCGACCCGTGTATAAGCCGACCCCCTACTTTTGCCCCCAAATCCTGGGAAAACCTATTGACTCGTGTATAAGCCGAGGGTGGACCCCAGCACAGGTATACAGGCCTCCCCAGTCGTAGTATACAGCAGCCTCCCCAGTGGTGTATACAGGCCCCAGCAGTATTACAGCAGCCTCCCCAGTGGTGTATACAGCAGCCTCCCCAGTGGTGTATACAGGCAGCCCCAGCCCCAGTGGTGTATACACAGGCAGCCCCAGCCCCAGTGGTGTATACACAGGCAGCCCCAGCCCCAGTGGTGTATACACAGGCAGCCCCAGCCCCAGTGGTGTATACACAGGCAGTTCCAGCCCCAGTGGTGTATACACAGGCAGCCCCAGCCCCAGTGGTGTATACACAGGCAGCCCCAGCCCCAGTGGTGTATACACAGGCAGCCCCAGCCCCAGTGGTGTATACACAGGCAGTTCCAGCCCCAGTGGTGTATACACAGGCAGCCCCAGCCCCAGTGGTGTATACACAGGCAGCCCCAGCCCCAGTGGTGTATACACAGGCAGCCCCAGCCCCAGTGGTGTATACACAGGCATCCCCAGCCCCAGTGGTGTATACACAGGCAGTTCCAGCCCCAGTGGTGTATACACAGGCAGCCCCAGCCCCAGTGGTGTATACACAGGCAGCCCCAGCCCCAGTGGTGTATACACAGGCAGCCCCAGCCCCAGTGGTGTATACACAGGCAGTTCCAGCCCCAGTGGTGTATACACAGGCAGCCCCAGCCCCAGTGGTGTATACACAGGCAGCCCCAGCCCCAGTGGTGTATACACAGGCAGCCCCAGCCCCAGTGGTGTATACACAGGCAGCCCCAGTGGTGTATACACAGGCAGCCCCAGAGGTGTATACACAGGCTGCCCCAGAGGTGTATACACAGGCTGCCCCAGAGGTGTATACACAGGCTGCCCCAGAGGTGTATGCTGGCACTTGCCCCCCTGCTTTTAAGCCCCCCCCGGCTGCTTAACTTACCATCCTCTCCTCTGTCTTCATCGCACGCGCAGGTGCCTCGGTGCTCCCGTCCTCCATGCATCCGGGTCCCCGGCCGTCGCATAGCGATGACGTCATGCGACCGGCCGGTCACATGACCCCGGATGCTACTGAGGACGGGAGCACAGAGGGACTTGCACGCGATGAAGACAGAGGAGAGGATGGTAATAATAGCAGCCGGGGGGGGCCTTACAAGCAGGGGGGGCAAGTGCCAGCACTTGGGGGGGATATATTTAGTTATGCACTGCTTCCCCCTACCGCTGATTGACAGGGGGCCGCTCATTCAGCAGCCTCCCCCCGCCTCCTCCAGCCTCCCCAGCCCCCCAGCCCCGGACACAGCCCCCACCAACCACGTATATGACCCGTGTATAAGCCGAGGGGAGACTTTTCAGCCCAATTTTTGGGCTGAAAAACTCGGCTTATACACGAGTATATACAGTATGCAGAATGGGAGGAAAAGGACTAAGCAACAGCATGTGTAAAAAAGATTTGGGTAAACTAATAGATCACTGTCTGAACATGAGTCAACTGGGATGTCTAGATCACATGATGCCATTATCGCCCTCTACTCATCTTTGGTCAGACCTCATCTGGAATACTGTGTCCACTTCTGAGCACTACATGTTAAAAAAGACATCAACAAACTGCAGCAAGTTCAGAAAAGAATGATGAGAATGGTGACCGTTTTGCAAACCATGTCCTATGAGGAATATTTAACTTGCTAAAAAGAAGCCTGAGACTTACTAGCTGTCTACAAATATCTCAAAGGCTGTCACACTGTAGATCAGCTTTATTCTCATTTGCACAAGGAAATACTAAAAGTAATGGAATGATACCAAATTGGAGAAGGCATAGATTAGATATATGAAAAAACTTTTTGACAGTGAGGGTGAGCAACAAGTGGAACAGGCTGTTATGAGAGATGGTCAATTCTCCTTCAATGGGCGTCTTCAAGCAGAAGCTGGAAGACATCTGTCTGGGATGATTAAGTGAATCCTGCTTTGATCAAGGGGTTAGACCAGACGACCCAAGAGGTCCCTTCTAACTCCACCATGCTATCATTCCATGTATTCCATGGAATACTGAAGTGGTCTCTAGACCAGGGATCTGCAAATCAATTTACTCATTTCTATTTCTAACCAAAGATGAGATACACCATGTTACACAAATGTTTAAAAGCAAAAATAACAGTTGCCTGGTTTTTGTTCACCACATTACTGCTCCTCTTCCCCTTTTAGAGCATACAATTTTGGAGATTGACAAAGAAAGAAGAGACAGTGTAGGAGATCCCCCATTTGCTTCGTTCTAATTACTACTTTACAGACATTTTTTTGAGTGAGGAGATTTTAGTGCGGAGACACTGTAGGAAGGGAAAGAGTAACCTCAGTCTGGAAAATGATACAAACGAGCAGTTATGACAGTTGTAATCTGGTTTATCTGTCACATCCTATGGCTTATCTAATGTAATCATGGAAGACAAGACTAGTTGACATAGGCATATCACCTTTTGCTGTATGCCTGGTGATATCCTAGATATATAAGTTTTTTGTACAGATACTCTTGACACTCCGTTTCTTTACTTTTACAAGTGGCTGACATGAACCTAACATCCTTTTGCTTTAAAATTTGGAAGCTCAGCTCTTTGCAGGCATCAAGATTTTTGCCTATTATTCATCCCTTTGTTAGAATATTATTAAATTATACAGCTCACATCCTCAATGTATTTCTACTTGTTCTCCACACAAGCTGAACTTTCAGATTTTTTTTATATAATGTTATTATGTAGCTGTTGATGACATAACACATAATTATGGCATTGACACCAGGCACAGAAAGGTCTAAATAGCAAGGCTTAAAGGGAACTGTCACCTAGTTTAACCCCCCTAACCTATCACTATCTGACCCTGCAGCTTCCTACTACATCCTAACCATCCCTATCTGATCTAAATGTGCATTATAAAAGTTCAAAAAAGCAACTTATAAACTTACATGTCCACAAATGTGTGGGCGTACCTAGATGGCTGGCTGTCGGATGGGCAGTCTCTCCGGGTCCTCTCTTCCCCTGCCTCGCTGCTGCAATCACACCCCGGTGGATGTGATAAGTTTATTCAGAAGCATGCTCATGATTTAAAATTCCCGCCTCCTTCTTCCAGCTATAACGTGCTGCTGGCCAAGCGTCATTTTCCATTCTTGCGCAGTGTAGTGGGTGTATTGGATATACAGGCCGCTTCGGAAGGCACACTACAAATGCCCCGGAGCAATTAACGCTTGGCAAGCAGCGCGGCATCACTGGAAGAAGGAGCAAGAATTTTAAATCATGGGCACACTTCTAATTAATGATCATGTCCACTGGGGCGTGATTGCGCAGTGAGGCGGAAGGAGAATTGACCTGGAGAGACTATCCACCCGATGGCCAGCCGTTTTTGAACGCCCACACGTTTGCGGACATGTAAATTATAAATGCTTTTCTCCACATTTATAATGCACATTTAGATCAGAGAGGGATGGTTAGGGATGTAGTAGGAAGCTGCAGGGAGAGGTAGTGATAGGTTGGGGGGCTAAAATAGGTGCAGTTTCCTTTTAATATTTTTGGATAATACTAGAGGATAATGAATATTGAAGACTCTTCTGGACCTACAAATCGGTTCATACGGTCATAGCAAGATACACAGGTCAGCCACAACATTACACCACTGACAGGGAAAGTGAATTTTAGAATTTTCCTAAATTCAAACATGAAAATAAGTTTTAAATATTCCTGAAAAATGTTTATTTTTATTATTAACATTATTACTCTTATCCACGAACAACAGTTACACACAGCAAATAAGATCACTGTGCTGCATTTTGTATTAAATCACTAGTCGGACACTTCCCAAGCGTTTAATTATTATTATATTATTATATTACTATCACACCATTTATTCCATACACCAACAAGTACAATAATCATGAACAATACAAGGCACACAAAAGTACAAAAGGAGAAAGGACTTTGCCAAGAGGTCTCCCGTGTATTCAAGGGATGGGTGAGGATACAGTAGGAGAGGATAGAGCTAGTTGTTCGGAGGTATAGTGGACAGAGGCTCATCACAGGTAGTAGGCTTGTCGGAAGAGGTGGGTCTTCAGGTTCATTTTGACGGTTTTCATGGTAGATAAGAGTCTGATATGTTGGGGCAGAGAGTTCCAGAGTATGGCGGATGCATGGGTGAAATCTTGTATGTGGTTTGGGAACAAGAGATTAGAGGGGAATAGAGAAGGAGATCTTGGGAGGATCGCAGGTTGCAGGTAGGTAAGTACCAGGAGACCATGTCACAGATATATAGAGGGGACAGGTTCTGGATGGCTTTGCATGACATGGTTAGGATTTTGAACTGGAGCCTCTGGCAATGGGAACAAATGGTTGGGGCAATGGCATGATGGTCATTCGCTGATGACGCTGCAAAAGCGGTGAAACATGTCAGAGAGGCAAATTGGTACATATGCTTAAGTTTAGAAACAACTCACCGTATAGTAGACATTCTATGCTTTTATTATCTACAATAAAAATGTGAATAATATTTTTTTGATATGTAAACAATTAAGGTTAAGTTTGATTGGTCTGTTAGTGAATTCCTTTTCCAGGCTTAAAAACCCTCACAGTATAATTAATGTTTTCTACACAATCAACACAGGTGGTTTTAATGTTATGGCTGAAACTTGCATACTGTATGACTTGTGTTTTTTACTTCTAAAATGTTTTATTAGCCAGAATAAATATCCTTATAAAAAAAAGGTTTCTAATCCACTTCAAAATCTATTTAAATTGTTTGTTAGTTTTTTTTATTTTATTTAAAACATGGCCAAACACAAAAAATGAAATAAACCAACTTTCATTTCAAAGCTTTTGATGACAGCGCTATCAGTACAGGATATGTAAAAGAGAGCGCTTTGTGTTTGGAATTAGGTCAATGTCTGCGCTTCTTTGTCTATTGTATATTTTTCCCAAACCGGTGGTTGGAGACTAAGGATCAAATAATAATTAATTAGGAATGGTACAAAGATAAAATTGCAGATAGGATATTAATGATATCATTACATCACACATATAATTACAGCTGTATTTTCTTTTTGACTTAGTATTAAGCAGCACACAATGCTATCAGCATTCCAAGTTATTAGTTTCATTATCTGATACACAGCCAGTTTATATAAATAAGTATAATGAATATGTCCTGTCTTTTGTGTTACCCAGCCTACTCAGGACTTTATTTTATAATGAGCACACAGAGATATATGTTAATAAACACAAAGATGAACGAGCTGAAACAAACCGATGTAGTCTGCCAGCTCGCCATTATACTTCTTGAACAGAAAAGAAGTGACTGCCAATTAGTTAACCTATAAAGAGGATTAATAGCACCTCAAGGAGAAACGCTTGTGTTGAAGGTCTTTTTGGCGAGGGATGGGTTAATTGCTTCCCCAGGATTAATAAGGCAGACAGCTTGAGAATCATAAGGAATGAATTACAAATGATTTTGGAGCATCTGAATGCATGATGTAGCTCACACTAGAGCTCGCACAATGTTGGAAAGAAGAAGCGTTCTTGATATCATTTCATTCGGTAGTGGATAGGTATATATTTGCACTCCATATATTATTTTTGTATGGCTATGACAATTTTAGATGATCCGTGAATGTTGTGGGCTAAAAGGGTCATTAGACTAAAATATCTACAGCTGCATTTTTTTTCTAGCTGAGTAGAAATAATGAATTAAATCTGCTCGGATGAAAGATGCCCTTCTTGCTCAGTTTATGCTGTATATTCGGAGAGAGGATAAGTAAGGATACAAGTGTCAGGAACCAGGGGCGTAACTACAATAGGTGCAGGGGTTGCAATTGCACCCGGGCCCTGGAGCCTGAAGGGCCCGAACAATCCCTTTGGCCTAAAAAAAATACTGATTCTATTAAAGATTTGCAATAATTGGGGGCCCCACTGGAGCTTCCACAACGGGTCCATAACCCTCAAGTTAGGCCACTGGTGAGGACACTGTATGTGAAGCAAGAAGGAAAGGATTTGAGGACCCAGTATGAGGAGTAAGTGAGGGTTTGAGGATACAGTATGGGATGTTTTAAACAAGGTTGCTTTGTTATTTATATTTCCTGGTATATGGCTTTGACAAAACTGTCTTGATATGTGCAGACTTTCTTATAAAATTTTATTGAATGCAGAAAATTTGCAGGTAAAAAGTGTAAATGTATTTATGCAGCTGAAACACATCAACAGGGGCATAACTACAATAGGTGCAGGGGTTGCAATCGCACCCGGGCCATGGAGCTTAGGGGGCACCAATAGTCCCTTTTGCTTATAGAAAAAGATTACTGCTATCAAAGATTTGCAATAATTGGGGACCCCGTTGGAGCTTTTGCATCGGGCCCCATGAGCTTCAAGTTGCGCCACTGTCAGGAACTACTCGCTATAAACTAAGGCTGGTTTCACACTGGTGTTTTTTGCCATCCGTGTGAATCCAGCTTGAACTGGTTGCATCCAGATTCGTTTTTGGTACCACTGACTTTCAATGGGGCCAAATCAACATGCGGGTGCATCCAGTTCTTTACTTTTCTCCTGAATCTGGTTGTTTCTGAGGGTTCCTGTTTTCTCCACTGGGACCAAAAATGCAACTTGGTGCATTTTTGGTCTCCATGATAAAACCTGAAGCACCTGGATCTGGAGCACCACGGGTAAAATTACAATGTGCCCAATGGAACTCAGATCCTGCAGTCTCCAGATCCCGTTGGATACAGACTCCCATATCTGGATTTTGGAACTGCGCATGCCCAGAACGCAGTTCCAAATTACATGCCCCCCTAGGGGGTGTATCATTTGGCCCGGATCTGGCGGAAAAAGGTACAGAGCCGGAAGAAACTGTCTGCTCCCGCACCGGTATTATCACTGATCTGTGAGACAGATTTGTGATAATACCAGTCCAGGGGTATCAGCATTTGCAATTTCAGGGTGGTCCGGTGGAATCCAGGTGGATGCAGAAAAAACCTGCATTCCCCAGAATACAAAAAAATGCTTGTGTGAAACAAGTCTAAGTAAAAACCAAAGAAGTATTGGGCTGGACCACATTTTTTTAAGCATGCTCACAAGTGGAATGTAACTTTTTTGCTCAAATTACTAAAGACAATCAAATCTTTTCAGATTTAAAAATTCGCCTAAATCTCCCATGAAATTTGACTTGCGTAGAATTTATTTTACACAAATTGCAATACTGCATAGCCTCAAATTAGTCTATCAAAAAGATATCTAACACTCATAGATACCTAACGATGGAATTGAACATCTTTTGGGAACGTAATTGCAAACAGCAAATGGTGAATCAAAAACTACTGTATTTAAAGGGGTTGTCCGGTGTAAAACTGATAATTCCGCAGTCACTCTATGTGACTGCAGACTTATCAATCCTCCCAGCACCCACACTATACACTGTGAGGATTTGTGGTTTCTAAACTGGCAATGGACCACAGTTATGTGGTATGCATGTTCCCAGTCAGAGATCCCGACTAATGGGTGTGGCCTTGCTCTATACAAGTGTATGGAGCAAGGCCGTGCCCACTAGATGACCACTCCCACTAGTTGGACATCCCGCTCCATATACTTGTATTGAATAAGGCCACATCCACTAGTTGTGTTGTTGCCAGGAACATGCATACTGCATAACTGCAGTCTGTTCCCAGCTTAGAAACTGGTGAATCCTTGCAGAACACAGTGTGTGTACTGGCTGGGAGGACTGATAAATCTGCAGTCACATGGAGTGAGTGCAGATTTATCAGCTTTAGACCGATCAACTCCTTTAACATCACAAAGCAGTGTCAGACTTGTTAGGCTACTCAAATTGTAAAAATTGTTCAAAAATCATCCTTTTAGAGTCGTTTTTTTTTAAACAGGAAGTAAAAACAAATCATAAGAGATGGTACAAAGATTACACTGGGGAACAATTTGAAAAAAATTTCTGTTGAGTTAGGTTTTTGAGCTGATTTATACTAAAATTGGCATGCTGATTCCAAAAATGTAGTCAGTTTTTTTCTAGCACGTCAAGTTTTTCCTCCGCAACTTACCTGTCAGAGAAGCACAATTGCACTAATATCTGTAATAAGACTTGTTATCTGGTTACAATTCGAAAACATGATACAATTAAAAAACATGATAGTGTTTAAAAAACATATTTGTCATGCCTATTTCTTATATATTTCATTTTTAGTTCATATTTGTACTATTTAAAAAGAAAAAAACACTTTTTATGTACAGTAGTTTACATATTTTTGAGAAGACAAAAATCCTATAGTTCAAAAACTTGACGTGATAGAAAAAAACTGAGATCATTTCTGGATTCAACATCCAAAAATTAATTAAGAACAGTTGTCTGACCTAACTCCTAAAAAATTGTGTTCCCAGTGTTATCCCTGTTTTCAGAGTTTCAATACCTCTCTTCTATGTAAAAATGTGAAAGCTTTTTTACAATCTGTTTAAAAATTGTCTCTTTATTTAGGAAGCAAAATACATATGCTAAGCACTTTAGTAAGGAAAGTAATGGCTTCTTAACCAGTAGTGAAAAATATATACTTTTATAAAAATTTGCTACAGGTTTGCTATTCGCAAATTGAGTTAACAATTACAAAGGGTTTCATCAACCCATCCTAAAATATACTTTTTTTTAAAAGAGCATGACCAGGCTAGCTGTTTTAAGTGAAAAATCAAGAGCTTGCCTTCAATCAATCTTTCAAAATTTTAGGAGTTGTTTGATGTTTTTGTTCCCTCAAGACAGGACATTTCACACCAGTAGTACAATCTATCACCATAAAACACTGTGCCAGTAGTATTAACAAAACCAAATGATAGAGCCTATTATGATGGCAAGCTAAGAGATGTCTGGCAGTGTGGGGTCAGCAATGGTAGCCTTGGATGCAGCAGTACAGTCTAGCACTGGAAACACACTGAGCAGGCATTCAGGAGGTGTTTGGCTAGCAACAATCAGCTAGCACTGCAAGACATATAGACAGTTACTCTCCACCATGTTTGCTAAATGTTGCCTCCTGATAATGCTCACCATAGCAAATGATGCTTCATGGTGTGTCATGAATTGTTGGCACTATTATAACCCAAGTTGTGACCGGTGCTACAGATCACTTTCTCTTCTTCCATCTTTTTGTTCAAACAGCAGCACAGATAAAGTGGTCAATATTCCCTCTATGTCCTGCTCCTCTTCTACCTGTTCCCTCACCTCGTCTATTGAGGCTTTCAATGTTTTTTTCCAGTGGGCATAAAATCAGTATAATGATGGTATGCAGGTCCTGCATGGAGGCCAGTTTGTTGATGGTAAAATGGTGTGGATTCACAGAGCTGCAGCTGGAGCTCAACTAATGCCTATTGCTGCATGCACAGTCGCTCCACCATATGCAAGGTGGATTTCCACCGTATTGGTACATCGCATATGAAGTGGTGAGCAGGAAGGCTGGAGTGACTTTGCAGTGCAGAGCAGCATCAGGGTAAGGAGTGTGAAAGGGAACAAAGACTACCCACACTTTCTGCATCATCTGTGACATATGAGGGTGATTGTTTAGGAAGTTCTGGACCACAAAATTAAGCACATTTACTTGGTCAAGAGTTGTGCGTCAAGCAACCTAGGCACAGAGCTGCAATGAGACTTCTGCTATTATCACAAACCACTAGGCCTTGCTCCAGGTTTACTCAGGTGTTTCTTGTTTTTTACCCATCCAAAGCTCCTGCATGGTGTGAGGTTTGTTACTCAAGCAGATGAGTTTAAGAACAGCCTGCTGTCATTTATCCTTTTCTGTGCTAAAGTTGTCGGTGCAGGTGTTACCGTGACCAAATGAAGAGGGAGTTGAATCGGAGAAGGAGGCAACACTGACTGACAAGCATCCAGTGATCCGTGGTGGTAGGACATGTGCTGGAACACCTTGTGGCTTATTCCCAGCCACCACTGTATACCCAGCTTGCAGTTAGAGAGATATACCATCCTTGCCCATGCTTACTGGTCCACGTATCTACAGTTATGAGGACCTTTCTGCTTATGGTGTTGTGGAGTGAACAACAGATTTGTTCTGCCACATGTGTATGCAAGTCTAAGCAAAATGACACCACACTCATGATCCAGTCTTTATTTAGGCCACTCTCAGCTGGGCAAATACTAGGCATGGCTGCAATGGCTCCGGAAATGCCTACAATCTAACAGCTAGTTGATTGCCTGCACTACCTCAACAGATGTCTCCACAGATGATCAATGTGATTTAGATCCTGATGCATTGCTGACCACTTCAGAATTCTCCTGCACTTTGTTTCCACCAATTTTTGGTTTCTTCTTGAAGTGCTTTCAGGGTCATTGTCCTGCTGGTAGACCTATGATCCAGGACACACAACATAGCTTTCTGACACTAGGCATTACATTGCAACTCAAAATCCTTTGGTAATCTTCAGGTTTTATGATTCCTTTCCCACAATCAAGGCACTCAGTGTCAGATGCAGCAAAACATCCCTAAACCTTGTTTGAACCTCCACTATATATGACTGTGTTCTCTTCTTTGTAGGCATTATTCATTTTCAGTAAACAATAGAATGATGTACCGTAATTTACCAGAAAGCACTATTTTGCTCTTATCTCAACACAAGCATTTTCCCACATTTTGGCAAACTGTAGTTCGTTTTTTTATGTCTGTGTGTTAGTAGTGGGGTCCTCCTGGGTCTCCATCCATAGCACTTTATTTAATTCAAATGTCCAGAGATAGTGAACGCTCACATTGATTCACCATGAGCCTACAGGACAGCTTGAATTTCTTTGGAACGTGGTTGGGGCTGCTTATCCACCATCAGGACTATCGTGTGTTGCAACCTTTCATCAATTATCTACACTGCAATGGGTTGTAATCTTCTTGATTATGTTGCGCCCCCTGGACAAAGTAATATCAAAATCTCTGGAGATGGACTTATAACCTCGAGATTGTTGATATTTTTTTTAAATATTGTTCTTAAGTCCTCAGACAGTTCTCTTTCTCAATGCAAAGATTGAGTCAACTTCTCACCTTATTATCTGGTTTCAGGTTTAATTTTCATATTGCCCACCACTGCTACAAGCCACAGGTGAGTTTGAACGAAGATCACATGCTTGAAACAAAGTTGTTTTCCCACAATTTTGTAAAGGTGCCAACAGTTTTGTCTGGCCCATTTTTGAAGTTTTGTGTAAAATGCCCAATTTTAATTATTTTCTTTATTTTTGTATTGCTCCAATAAACACAAATGAAGTAATCATGTCTATAACAAAACGTGTAATTTCAATAATTTTCAGGAGAAATACTTCATTTTTTTTGCATCAATTTCAAGGGTTCCAACACTTGCCATGACTGTATGTGACTCCAATTTGATGATTGAAAGCACTACTACAGCAGGGTTTCTTTCCACCACTGTAGTGGTGCTTTAAGTATAAGTCCCCACACCCTGTGTCATACTCCTCTTCCAGCGTTTTCGTACTTTACCAATCCAATTCTGGTTCCGAATTTCCATCTTGTGCCCATAGTTTCTTACTGTCCAAAGGTCAGTAGCTATGACATAGGTGCTCAATGCATCTCCATGGGAGCCATAATGAGGCTCCCATTGAGATGCATTGAGAAGTGACCCCCCAGAGCGCTCCATGAAACACTGGAGTTATTGGATAGTCACTTTTCACAACAGACCAACCATAGCGCAGCTGGAAAAGCATGAAGGTTGTAGATGGTAAGTATAAGACAGGGTAATTAGATTTAAAGTACCAATACAACCGTGCAATACAAAAATACTGTAGTGTTACTTTAAGAAAGCAGACAAAAATGTGGTGTTAGTCATCTCAGTAGTTCAATAAAAAAGATTACATTAACCTCTATACTGATCAGTCTGAAAGAAAAAAAAGTTCAATATTTTGTAAAGTTAATTTTTTAAACTTCGGCCTTATGGTTGTAATGATCTTCTATGCATTAGAATATGTGAATATTTTGCTATATGGTGCCAAAATAAAGACTGCACACAGTCCTCAAAATCCTATATTATTTCCAAATTGTCTTATATATTGTAGTTCTTCCACGTTGCCAAATAGTGCCGACATTTTAGCAGTTTAGCCCATTTCACATTTTACTATAAAACTTCCAAATATTAATGATTTATTTATATGGCGTTCTTTCCACATGTTCTCCATCATACACTGTAATACAGAGAACAGACTCCCATACAATGCTCATGTAGTTCTATAGAGTGCCCATATACAGTAAAGCAGCAAAAATTTGAAATATTGTCGTACTGAGCCTATAAAGTTTCAAATAATGCACAGTGTGAAAGTGTGAAATATTTTGCACATACCGTATATACTCGCGTATAAGCCGAGTTTTTCAGCCCAAAAATTGGGCTGAAAAGTACCCCCCTCGGCTTATACGCGAGTCAGTGCGGGGGCTGCTGTATACAGCGGTATACAGCAGCCCCCGCATCCCCAGTAATGCAGGGCCCCCCCCCTCATGCTCAGGTCTCCTGTAAAGCAAGTTATACTTATCAGTGCCCGCTGCCGTCCGCGCCCGCCGCTGCCGACATGCGATCCTCCATCTTCATTCATCTTCTTCCTGCTTCTGTGCGCGTCGCAGGCAATGACGTCATTACCGGCGACGCGCACAGGAAACAGGAAGAAGATGCATGAAGACGGAGTATCGGGATGTCGGCAGATGCGGGCGCGGACGGCAGCGGGCACTGATAAGTATAACTTGCTTTACAGGAGACCGGAGCATGAGGGGGGGGGCCTGCATTACTGGGGCTGCCTGTATACTACCACTGGGGCTGCTGTATATAGGGGCCCTGCATTACTGGGGCTGCAATACCACTGGGGCTGCTGTATATAGGGGCCCTGCATTACTGGGGCTGCAATACCACTGGGGCTGCTGTATATAGGGGCTGCAATACCACTGGGGCTGCAATACCACTGGGGCTGCTGTATATAGGGGCTGCAATACCACTGGGGCTGCAATACCACTGGGGCTGCTGTATATAGGGGCTGCTGTATACACCACTGGGGCTGCAATACCACTGGGGCTGCTGTAATATAGGGGCTGTAATACCACTGGGGCTGCTGTATATAGGGGCTGCAATACCACTGGGGCTGCAATACCACTGGGGCTGCTGTATATAGGGGCTGCAATACCACTGGGGCTGCAATACCACTGGGGTTGCTGTATATTGGGGCCCTGCATTACTGGGGCTGCAATACCACTGGGGCTGCTGTATATAGGGGCTGCAATACCACTGGGGCTGCAATACCACTGGGGCTGCTGTATATAGGGGCTGCAATACCACTGGGGCTGCAATACCACTGGGGCTGCTGTATATAGGGGCTGCTGTATACACCACTGGGGCTGCAATACCACTGGGGCTGCTGTATATAGGGGCTGCAATACCACTGGGGCTGCTGTATATAGGGGCTGCAATACCACTGGGGCTGCAATACCACTGGGGCTGCTGTATATTGGGGCTGCTGTATACACCTCTGGGGCTGCATATACCTCTGGGGCTGCATATACCTCTGGGGCTGCTGTATACTACCACTGGGGCTGCTGCTGTATACTACCACTGGGGAGGCTGCTGTATACTACCACTGGGGAGGCTGCTGTATACCTCACTGCTGGGGGTTGTATACCTGTGCTGGAGTCCACCCTCGGCTTATACGCGAGTCAATAGATTTTCCCAGGTTTTGGGGGCAAAAGTAGGGGGGTCGGCTTATACACGGGTCGGCTTATACACGAGTATATACGGTACTGTATACCAAATGGTATATACAAAGATGTAATATCTGATATTTAAAGTGCATTACTGCTGTATAAAATCTAATTATAAAATGAAAGTATTTAGTGTACAAATTAGTTTTTACAGAGAACCTGACCCCAGGTCAAGTGGACATTTTTCCTCCTATTTTATAGCCACTGCTCACTTGTGCATTATGTGTTTTTTATGTATTGATTTAAATCCGACATACAGTTCCAGAGATATGAGCTTTTCTATTCAGTGATAACTTTTTATGGGATTCATCAAGGTGACATGGCTCACAGAATTTTCTATGAACACGTCTTTAGTAAGCTCTATCCTACTACCTGTGAGACATGCCCTCTTGGTAAAGACAATAAAAAATTGCTGTAGACAAAAGACCTTCATCTCTTGATGCATATATGACATTTAAAAGAAAAACAAAATGTAATACTCAGCAGAGTAGCAGGAAAAATTAAAGAGAGCCAACCAGCAGGTGTTAGGGCTATAAAGTGAAGCCAGTGCCTTACAGGCTCTCGGATACTGAGTGCTATCAAACACCAGGTAAAAAAATGCAGCAAATTAGCATGTGTGCATCACCGTGTCACTATATGGGGTTGAGTGTATTTTTATTACTCCCCTGTGGGCTCTAAGCAAAACCCTCCCCTTTCCCTCTCTCCCTCTCTCTCTCCCTGTCACTATATACCAGGCATATATTCTGACATCGTGCATGGTGATAGCACAATATCAGACATCCTATGGGGTTGAGCTCCTGTGTGGCATCCTTGAGGGTCCAGTCACCACAAAGGTACTACATCTCAGCCAGAGGTGTGGAACCCTACTCTCGGGTAAGAAGGGGACACTACCCGGTACCCACACACTAGCATTCAATGAATGCGCCATCTTCTGCGGCGGCTGCGGGCTGCAATTTGCAGCGGGGGGTGCCCAGAAAGGTTGGGCCTCCCTGCGCTACGGATTCCAGCCCCCAGCTGCTTAGCTGTACCTGGCTAGACATAGAAATTGCGCGGAGCCCCACGCATTTTTTTTTTTATTATTTCATGAAATTCATGAAATAATAAAAAAAGGGCTCCCCTATATTCTTGTGTCCGGCCAGGTACAAATAGGCACCTGGGGGTTGGGGGCAGCCCGTCGCTGCCTGCTGGATCCGGCTGGTTCCAGAAATACGGTGAAGCCCACGTCATTTTTTTTCTGAAGAATCAATAAAACAATCCTAAAAAAGGGACTGCATCTTTATTAACCCCTCGCCCATGGTCCAGGGGTTAATAAAGATGCAGTCCCTTTTATTCATATTGTTTTATGGATTTGTCAGAAAAAAATTTGACGTGGGCTTCGCCGTATTTCTGTAACCAGCCGAATCCAGCAGGCAGCGATGGGCTGCCCCCAATCCCCAGGTGCCTATTTGTACCTGGCCAGACACAAGAATATAGGGGAGAACTTTTTTTTTATTATTTCATGAATTTCATGAAATAATAAAAAAAAAATGCGTGCGGCTCCGCGCAATTTCTATGTCTAGCCAGTACAGCTAAGCAGCTGGGGGCTGGAATCCGCAGCGCAGGGAGGCCCAAGCTTTCTGGGCACCCCCCGCTGCAAATTGCAGCCCGCAGCCGCCCCAGAAGATGGCATTCATTGAAGCGCCATCCCTGTGCGCTGAACCCCGCTCTTACAGTGGCCCTGGTGGCGAGTGGCTCACTGGGTAATAATGAGGTTAAGGCCAGCTTTGTATTATCAGCTGGCCCTAAGCCCAAATTTATGGCGGTCACGCCAATATTAGACATGACCGCCATGAATTTCCATTAAATTGTTAAAAAAAAACACAACACAGAGAAAAAATTTTTTATTAGAAATAAAAAAAAAAGCCATTAGGGACTCTATCTTTAATTAAAAAAATCCTCTTCCGTCCGACGTAGTCCAAAACACAATCTCAGCTCTGCTACTTCCCTGTCTGTGCTTAGACAGACAGGGATGTAGCGCTGAGACTGACTAACAGTAGGGTCAGCTGGTCATTATGACCTGAGCTGAACTCTGCAGTCAGTCAGACTCGCTCTGCTGCTGGCGATTCCCGAGCAGTGACGGAAGTTAATTTATTCACTGCTTTGTCAGTGTTCGGGAATCTCCGTAAAAAGCAGCAGAGACTCGGGGAGCGAGTCTGCAGCCGGCGCCGGCGGAGGCAGCGGTAAGTAGCGGCAATTTGAATCCTGATGAAGATCACGCCTATTCAGGCGTGAAATGATGAAAGGGGGCAGCCTGGAATATGGTGACTATGAATAGAAATAGTTCACTCATTATAACATCATAATAACGTTTTATCACTTGACTATGTGCAGTTTAGGAGGTAAAAGGATTGTAGGGTAAGTTGTTAATATGCTCTAGGGACAGCTTTAATAGGTTTAGGAGGTGTTTGGGGGTGACAGGATCCTTAATCACTGAAAGGCAGCTGCATAGGGTCAAGGGACTAGGAAGAAGTTGCCCGACAGAACCCAAACGGGGCGGCTTGGACACTAGAGGGTTAGGTGCAGGGCAGGAGGGTGAGACCAGCACAGAGAGATGACGGGAAGGTACACCAAGGGGGGCCCGATAAAGTGCACCTAAGTTATCCGAGACTCAGCTGGTTGTTCAGAATTGTCAACCTCAACCCTTGACAACCTGAAGAATTGTCAGAACTGTGAGTAAAATGTGAAAACTGCACCCTGCTCTTCAATTATTTACTGTGACACCTGCCCTGTGCTACAACAGTTACCATCATCTAATAGACATTATAGCTGCCCTGGGGCCTCACTCTACCTGTGGAGAGCTGCAATATATCTGCTGCATCACCAACCGCCCCAGTGGACCTGAACCGCTGCGTCAGCCATCCAATTGCCGAATACCACGGGTGGTGTCACAAATTAATTCCCCATATAAACTTCTCACATTTTTATTGCATGGCCAGGGTCAAGGAGCCAGGTCACTGCCACCATTATACATCCCCTGAAAGAACTGTTTGGCCTGGTTCGAGTAACCCACGGCCCTGGTGTGGGCGTGTCAATTTGCATCACAAACAGGATACACTGAGAAAGTACTCTCCCGGCCCATTCATTACCATTGGACTCCTATACTCACAATGAGTACCGAGTATTGGCACCTACTCGTTGCGAGTATAGCGAGTCCGATTAGTTCTTTACTCGCTCATCCCTACTGGTGATAGGTTCTCTTTAAAATCTTTAAATGTCATAAATTAAAGCTCCAATCAAACATTTTTATTTTATATCACTGCTAGAGTGCTGCTTTAAATGTAAGTTATCTGTCAACTGTTTAATATGCACCTTTCATCATCTTCATCTTTTTCCAGTGTTGTTCCTGTCAGTCTCTGGTGATATGTGACCAGCCCACAGCTCGAGTGTTTCATGGAGCGCATCGGAGGTCATGAATCAATACATCTGTATAAGAACCTTATTCTGGCCTCACTTTTTCTCTCATAGAGTTGCTATTTAACTTCTGAATTCCATACAGTCAGACGTTATGGGCACAAAATAGTGTTGCAGTACCGAAGCGTCACCGAAAAAGGATGAAGCCCCCGAACGGTAAGTATTAGACATATGACAGGGGGCTTGGATTTAAAGCAAGCACAACTTTTATTTATTTCAGTGCTGTAATGATGCTTTAAATATGAGTACCTTGCCACCTGTCTTAAACTCACATGCCACTGACTTAATCTTTTTCCAGTGATGTTCCTGTGGGTTTCTTGTGATTTGTGACCTGTCCATGGCTGCAGTGTTTCATGTAGCATGCTCCAGGTCATAATTAACTACATCACTATGAGTGCTTCTTTCTGGTCTTATTCTGGTCTCATTCTGGCCCTCATGGAGTTGCATTGAGCTCTTGTGACATAACTTCTTACTTCTGGTCAGTCAGATATTATGAGCATGAGATGGCACCTCAGTACCAAACCAACATTGAAAAATGATGAAGGCGCTGGAGGGTGGTATACATCAGGGGACAGGGGACTTGGATTCAAGGCTCAATAACAGCACTAAAAAACAAACAAAAAAATGCTGAAGTGGTGCTTCAATGTTTGTGCTGCAGTACTCTAAAGCCCCCATTACACATAGCGAGATCACTAGCGAGATTGCTCTTGTGTCACAGGTTTTGTGACGTAACAGCGACCTCACCAGCAATCTCACTATGTTTGACACGTAGCAACGACTGGGCCCCAGCTGTGAGATCACCGATCATGTCGAAATGGTCTGAACCATTTTGTTGATAGTCGGGCTCCTGCTTGCCAGCATACATCATTGTGTTTGATGCCTTAACAACGACCTCGTTGGCGACTCAAAACTCAACCACGTAGATCTGAGTTTTCAGACTAGCTGTTGTGTGACAGGGTCCCAACGACCGCCGAGGTCATCATACGGGTCACCGTATCGTTGCTGCGTCGTTGAGTAGATCTGACTGTTTGACATCTCACCAGTGACCATGTAGCGACGTTCCAGCGCTCCTTACCAGGTCATATCGTTGTTGTGATTGCTGGAATGTAGCCAAGTGTGACGCACCCTTAGGCATGTAAATAATACAGTCACAACAGTTTGCCCCTAATCTTATTTCTTCCATTCTTTTAAGAGGTACTGGTCACTGATATTTTTTTAGTATATGTTGCATATGTAATTATACGTATAGAGCAATATAATATACACATAAAGTCACACAATGCCAACACTTTTAAACAGTTCCCCGAATGCCAAATTTGCTCATGTAAAAGATTTAGTTAAATACCAACAACTAATAAGAAACCAACATTGTTCTATCATCCTAATAGTTTGGTTCCTTGTTTTTTGTACATGAAAGATTAAGCTTAGTATTTTTAGTTTATGTAGGTCACTGTAGTAGGCCTCTGCAAGATGACTGAATGACCCACACCCTTTTTGTGCTGCAATCCCTAAAGCTATTCCAGTACTGACTATCCTTTTATGCTTTAGTGATCCGTGCACTTTTCAGAGACAATGACCAGAAATAATGAACACAGAGAGAAAAAGATGTACAGAATTTCTTTGAATGTCCCTTTCTTAAATGTTATTGAGTTTGTAGTGAAATTATTGTCCTTCTATCAGAAACTCACCATTCACCCATTTGATATATCTGCTCACTCAAACAGTAACACTTCTAAAAACTTTAATGATGCATTCACAAGAAATGATAAAAGCCCTCTCAATGTGACAAGATTAGTTAAAGTGTCTGGTCAGTGGCGTTACTGTTAAGACCTCATAAGGCAGCGGATTGGTACTGATGTCAATGCTAGGGGAGCATTTATTTTTTAAAATAGCTTTCAGTTCCAGGCCCAACGAGAGCATTGGTTAATTAACTAAATTTGTACTTGTCCATCAAACAAAACCTGAAAAAAAAACTGGTATGGGTTGCCCTCATCTCCCAAATCAATCATTGTGACAATGTTTTAATGCTTTATGCACAGAACTAATTTAAGTCATGGAAAATAGGCATCTGAAGAGAGAGCCTATGTGTGGTGTAAACCCACACTTGATCTGCTGATTGGGTCCACTACAGTACACAACAGAGAGTGGATCCTTAGAGGATATAGATAGAGGTTATTAAAGACAACCAGAGCCATGGTAACTCTGCAGATGTTGAGAAATAGGAGAGTGAAGTAGCTAAAAGACAATGGTTGAGGATATGATCATTTCCAATTGAGGATTTGCTTGAGTGCTAAGCCACAATTAAAGGTGTGCTAAGTAACAATGGAGTCAAGTAGATCTATAGTACTAGAGCTCCAGAGGCTAAAATATTGGGACAAGACCTATGATGGGAGGTAGTGAAGTGTCCTTATGTTGGGGACGCTTTCCACTGACTTATATTTTCCTTATATACTTTTACATTTTATATTTTTACTAATGCTCTAGGTGAGAAACAATAAGTTTTTCCCTTAACCTAGTACCCAATAGATATATCTGTCTGTTGAAAAGAAGATACTGTTGTGTTGGGATGGATGAGAACTGAGGAGATAAGATGTCCTTTGGATGCCTGTGTCAAGGAGTATCAGGAGAAACCTGAGATGTTCTACATGCCAGGAGCCCAGAGATGGCACTGTGTCAAGAGGAAGGATGGACTCAACAGAGAAGACAAAGGACTAATTATTACTAACAGAGACAGATATATTAGCCTAACCCCACCTAACCCCCATCTAATCCCACCTTGTCCTGGCCAATTCACGCCTAGTCTCTAGAGTACAAAATGCTGTGTACCCGGAAATAAAGTTAGTTGCTGTGACCATTGCCATTGCTTAATAAAGCAACGAACATATTATAAGTTTGAACCAGATTCTCCATCTGATTTACTCTTATCTGGTACCATATGTTCATAGTCTAATTTGGAATGACTGGTGAAGGAGTGTATTGTCGCAACGACCCCGACACTTATTGTAAAATCGTTGAAAAATGATGAGACCCTCTTACAAAAATGTTCAAATATTACAAATAAGGCACAGCTATGTTCTTAAAGAGGCTCTGTCAGGTCATTTTTCAATATGATACTAATGCTATGCTTGAATAGCGCCTGGGCAGATCTTTTAAAAACGTGTAAAATCATTATTGTCCCATTTGTATTTTCCTTGTCATAAGCATTTTCATACCTAGCAGGGAACTGGTACATTAGTTCTGTTCATTACCATTGCAGAGGATTAGTTCAGCTGCTGTATAAGTGTTATTTTAATATCCACACTCAAAGCTGGTGTTCTGTCCCTCCCCTCTGTGCTGGGAGGGGGGTTGTCCTGCACTGTGTGCACTGTGTAAGAGATTTCTATTTTAAAAATATTTGTTTTCCTGCATATATGTAATGTGTGTATCTGCTGAGCAATTAATGATCAAATGTTCTTATAATCACATAGAAATATCGCAGACTGCACACACTACACATATGTCTCATATTCACAATGACATAAAGAGCTCAGAGCTTCAGCTAAGCACACACCTCCTCCCCCATCCTTTCTGCTCTGTCTACAGACTCTGCAATAGTGCAGACAGATCAGAGAGGAGGGCAGGACAGTGTAATGATGCATGAATACTCATTCCTTGTGGAATGTGCAGCAGAGAGCTCACTGTGATTGACAGATGGAATTAATAGGGGATAGGAGTGAAGCTTAAAAATAGAAATACATGAACAGAGAGAGCTTAGAGGAAGGAATTAGAAAATTATATCAGTTACATATGGATTTTTGACCTGACAGATTCCCTTTAAAGGGAACCTGTCAGCTTGTTCTACTCCCCTATGCTATCGCTACATGTCCCTGCACCTTGCTAACTGTTCCCTAACCATCCCTGCCTGATCTAAAAGTGCCCTATAAAGTTTAAGAAAAATGATTTATAACTTACATTCAGTCTCCATCCGGAGACTGGAAAGGCGGGCTCCGGGGCTCCATTATCCTCTCCTCGCTGGCTCCTAGCACGCCCCGCTGGGTATCCTTATTCCTTATGCTGTGCCACCTCTTTTTGAAATTCCCACCTCCTTTGCTACTATGATGTACCGGAATGTCTTTGCATTGTCCGGTGCATTGTTGGACCTTATGACGTTTACGGCCTGACTTCAATTTGCACACTGCCGGGCCAATCAGCCCCCACAATGCAAGGGGCCAGATATGATGTTCCCAGCGCATCATAGTAGAAAAGGAGGCAAGAATTTCAAAAAGAGGTGGCACAGCACAAGGAATGAGGACGCCCAGCAAGGTGTGCTAGGAGCCAGCGAGCGGAGGAGAAAGGATCCCGCCTTTCCCGTCTCCAGATGGAGACTGCATGTAAATTATAAATCATTATTGTTAAACTTTATAGGGCACTTTTAGCTCAGATAGGGATGGTTAGGGATCAGCTCACAAGGTGCAGGGACAGATACTGATAGCATAGGGGGTAGAACAAGCTGACAGGTTCCCTTTAACTGCTATCCTTTATTCTCTTGTATGCTTTACTCTTGATACTGTTGTAATGGAAATATCACCTAAACTCCAAAGTTGTGTTATTGATATCTACAGTCATGAAATAAATTAAATACACTGTGAATTTTATGATTTTTGTATAAGTCACAGGGCAAGATAAATATCTGGTGCTTAGAAGGTCTTAAATAGGATTTTAAACAGTCCCTAATACAGAACAACAGATTAAAAAATTAAATAAATATAGCTGATTTTGATGATTTTTTGTTCAAGAATAAATGTAAACAAACATGGTGTTTGTTAATATTTAAGCCTATCTGCTATATAGGGGTTTTAATCTTTTTGTTGTATTGAAGAATAAAGGTAGATTATTGGTTATGCAAAAATAAACCCTTACTGTCAGGTCTATCAGTTTGGATGTTGGTGAACATCGTGGCTGGTCTCCAGTGGTTAGGCGTGTTAATCCTTCTCATACCTCACCGGGCATTCTCCAGCTCTCTGTTAGGTCACCTGTTGTCCCTCACTGGCCATGAAGGGTGGGGTGCCATCTCTGGAGGGTGGAGCTAGTTCAAGTGCTTACTCTGGCTATGTATTGCACTCTGGGAGACTTACTTCAGGTTGTGGTGTTTCTGGAAGCAGGAAGCGGTTGCTCTCAGTGATGATGCTGTTTAGGGGCCCCCTGGTGTCAACTGGTGCCTTAAAATATGGAATGCTGTGTCTCCTGGCTCAGCTATGTGGTGGGAGGTATCTTCCACTTCATTCTCTTTGCCCCCTACTTTGCCTCTCTAGGCTGAGGGTGAAGACTTGGCACTATCTTAGCAGTGTTAGCTGTTTCTTGAGAGGAATATTTAAACTGCCATATTCTCTGTTTAGTGCTCATTATTTTCAGTTGTGTTGGGGTGGAAAAGTTAGTACTATTTGTGTTTCTTCTGGTTTGTTCCCTTGCTCTGTTTTTTTGCTCTTGGCATTGTCCCTAGCCTTTCCTTTATACTTTTTTTTAATCTGCACTGTTTTTCCTATTTTTACTGCTGTGTTTGATTCAACTGTTGCCTGTGTGCCAAGCCACCAGCCACCTCACTATTTGTCATCTGGGAATAGCTCTGCCAAAGTCCCCCCAACCAGGACCGGAAGGTTGTGGAAAGTACCCTGACCTTTAAGGGTGTACATTAGCATGGCAACTAGGGCAAAGTGTGTCTGGCTTGCGGTCCTGTCATCCCATCACTACCCTAGCATTACACTACCACATCTTTTGGAAGAAAAATTAATATGAGACCTTGTCCTAATTTCCAATACATGATTAAAGTGTGCCAATTTAAGACTTTATGTGAAAGAGGAGTAGGAAAAGACTCAACCTGGGAGCATGTAAGTTCTGTCTGTGCCTATTTTACCTTTTATTATAGTTCTCCAGCACAACAGTCCCCAGTCAACCAGGGATGTGTGGAATTTACCTTTAAGTAATTGCATTGTGTCCAGTGTACGCCAGATTAGTTTGTTTTTATCATATTTCAGCAAGTGTAGAAAGTAAACTGTCTATTTTGGAATCTTACTTGCTAAGACACAATTCCATCCTCAGTTTATCGTCAGAGGCTGTGTCACCTACACATTCTAGAGCAAAGTACTAAGGATACCATGGATTGGCTTTTAGGTGAGACTAACTGAAGATTAAGTGTGACCCTATCCTAGTCAACTTTATTGAAGTCCGTTTTAAAACATGATGCAGCATGGGGGGCCCTATGCAGACCAGCAGTGTAAAATCTTACACATTTTGGCTACATGCCTTACTCATGAATCCATGAGTAAGGCGTGTTGCTGAAACACGTAGGATTGTAGCCTGGTGGTTTGCACGGGGCCCCCTACGCTGCACAATGTTTTAAAACGGACTTCAATAAAACTTGCTGTTTTATCATATCCCTGTTTCCTGTCAGCGCTGGATTGCTTCTTTTGTTCAAGTTCTATTGCTACCCGAAACCATTAGTGCATGCCTGAGCGCCAGGAATTGGATCCATTGAGACCAAAGGAAGACCACAGAGGGGTGAGCTGAATAAGTTTCTGTATTTTTCAGTATTCTAGTCAATTGGGCCACCAGCACAGCTGTATGCCGGCTAGCATTATTGTGCTAAAAAAAATTAGAAGAGACAAAGTACTTCATTAAGATTTTGCAAATTTAATTCTAAGGATTGTTGAAGATACCAGAAATTAGACCCCTACTCATATTAAATTGATGCCATACAGTATGTCCTTATTTTTATGAGGTCATCCGTTTGTGTAGAAAAAAAGCCCAGGTTTAGATTCCGCGCAGACCACAAAGCAGGAAGGGTATGTTTGATGTCCGTTTATTGAGCCAACGCGTTTCACAGCAGGACCTGCTGCTTCCTCAGGGCAAATGGTTTTGGTTTGGTTTGCCCTGATGAAGCAGCAGGTCCTGCTGTGAAACGCGTTGGCTCAATAAACGGACATCAAACATACCCTTCCTGCTTTGTGGTCTGCGCGGAATCTAAACCTGGGCTTTTTTTCTACGCAAACGGATTTCTCCCTCACCAGGTGTCTGCAGCGACCAGGATAACAAGGCTCTTGCAGTTTGTTGTGACTCACACAACCCAAAAAGATGAGTCACACTAATCGGGGGGCATTGAATTATCATCATAGATAAGACCCTATGTGCGCTCCCTTCTCCCTTTTTTTTCATCAGGTCATGAAATTTTTGAGGAATATGATGAATATGATGAAGAACTTGATCATAGTTCCTGATAGAATTTCTGCCCTGATACATAGGGTCTACACTAATGCCTGAAATGCGTCAACTCATTTAATTATAGAAAATGTAAAAAAATAATTGCTAAATACCATGGTTCAAAATGTTATTAAGTAAAATACATCACCAAATAATCTGTAAATTACTATGAGAGTAAGAGATCCACAATCCCTATCAAGCAGCATCTTACACATTTCGGTACGGTAATTTCACTGTGTATGCTAATGTGACATAAAAGAGGTTAGATAAAGGTTGAATATATTTTGGTTACCAGTAAAACAAATACATTAAAAGTAAGTTTTTCTATTAGATGATGGCGGCTTCCAGCATCCTCATGAAAATGACTGTCATGATGAAGTTACTTTGGTTTTAGGTGGGACGGCACCATTAATCCATAGTGACTGAACCTATTTTCTGCAGATTGTCTAAGTCTGATAACAAACACATGAAAGATAAATTCAGACTGAACAAAGTTCCAGCTACGCATGAAGTAAAAATGCTAATTTGACAGTTTGGTGGATTTGCTTATCATAAGGTGAATTAATTGCCTGCTAGGCATAAAGGGTACATCTTTAAAAGACTCTTGAGTAGACAGAATCTCACTGTTAAATCAAAAGTTCTTCTCGAGGACTCAGGATTCCTTACAGGTACATGATTAAAGCCTGCACCAAGATCTAAGTTTCACACAAAATTTATACAGGTGAAGTTTGGAATCCAAATATAAATGCTCTCTGACATATTTCTGCACTTGTTAGAAGTGCAGAACAGCAATGAAGCTGCAGAGCCACTACTGTCTCCGAGAATTGGTCTGTATCTGCACATGAAAGATCTGAAGCATTCAGGAGCCGCTCGGCACCTGCTGCTGTCTGTATAGTTTAATTTAAATTGCTTTTCATTATTCCAGCAATAGCTGGTTAACGTTGACCATTAATGTTTTTATCAATATTTGCTAAGGAAATGGTTGTTTGGCAAAGTGATGTATCTGGAGGAGTCAATCAATTTTTAGCAAGTCTGATGGCCTAGTTCTGAACAAAATACTATTAGACTTACTGAAAAAAATCCATAGTATTTATTTAACGCTTTCTGCACCGCATCATGACAGTATGTTGTGGTTGGGACACATTTTGTGCGCCTTAAAGCAAAATTATATTACAATGATCGCCCTGGCATAGAAGCAATGTCATTATACAGACCTGTGGAATCAATATAATATACAGGTGCATCTCAATGAATTAGAATATCACCAAAGAGTTAATTTATTTCAGTAATTCAATACATAAAGTGAAACGTATATATTATACTAGCTGTGAGCCCGATGCAAATGCATCGGGATTCTAGAACGTGCATTAATTTGATTATAGTAGTTATAGCTACTTTTTGAGGGAGTCCAATACTTTTTTTGGGGGGTCCAATACTTTTTGGGGGGGGTGCAATACTTATTGGGGCGCGTTCAATGCTTTTTGGGGTGCGTTCAATACTTATTGGGGCGCGTTCAATGCTTTTTGGGGCACGTTCAATGCTTTTTGGGGCGTGTTCAATACTTTTTGGGGGGCGTTCAATACTTATTGGGTGTGTTCAATACTTTTTGGGGCGCGTTCAATACTTTTTGGGGCGCGTTCAATACTTATTGGGGTGCGTTCAATACTTTTTTGGGCGCGTTCAATACTTATTGGGGTGTGTTCAATACTTATTGGGACGTGTTCAATACTTTTTGTGGCGCGTTCAATACTTTTTGTAGCGCGTTCAATACTTATTGGGGTGCGTTCAATACTTTTTGGGGCGCGTTCAATACTTATTGGGGTGTGTTCAATACTTATTGGGACGCGTTCAATACTTTTTGTGGCGCGTTCAATACTTTTTGGGGCGCGTTCAATACTTATTGGGGTGCGTTCAATACTTTTTGGGGCGCGTTCAATACTTATTGGGGTGTGTTCAATACTTATTGGGGTGTGTTCAATACTTTTTGGGGCTCGTTCAATACTTTTTGGGGCGCGTTCAATACTTATTGGGGTGCGTTCAATACTTTTTTGGGGCACGTTCAATACTTATTGGGGTGTGTTCAATACTTTTTGGGGTGTGTTCAATACTTATTGGGACGCGTTCAATACTTTTTGGGGCGCGTTCAATACTTATTGTGACGCGTTCAATACTTATTGGGGTGTGTTCAATACTTTTTGGGGCGCGTTCAATACTTTTTGGGGCGCGTTCAATACTTATTGGGGTGCGTTCAATACTTTTTGGGGCGCGTTCAATACTTATTGGGGTGTGTTCTATACTTTTTGGAGTGCTTTGCTGGGCTAAACCTGAATGGTGCACAGGGGGTTAATCACATGTCAGGTCTGTGTGTGAGTGAAGATGTGCTGATTGACTCACTGGGTTGCAGCTGGGAGTGAGTAGGCTGGATAGGAACCTGCCAGGTGTCTGAGTGAGGAGAGGATGATTCAGAAGTTCAGAGCACTGCCATGTGAAGAGGTGCTGGAAGTGATCCGTCCTCAGTGGGTAAGTGATGGGAGCCAGTGGCCAAGGGCCAGGTGGTCACAGCTGACTTTGGGACATTGAGGGGGGGGGGGCTGTGCGGCCATTGAGGGGGGAGGGGGGGGTCTGTGCGGCCATTGAGGGGGGGGGTCTGTGCGGCCATTGAGGGGGGGGGGTCTGTGCGGCCATTGGGGGGGTGTGTCTGTGCGGCCATTGGGGGGTGTCTGTGCGGCCATTGAGGGGGGGGGTGTCTGTGCGGCCATTGAGGGGGGGGGGTGTCTGTGCGGCCATTGAGGGGGGGGGGTCTGTGCGGCCATTGAGGGGGGGGGGGTCTGTGCGGGTAGGATGATGATGATGATGATGATGATGATGATGATGATGATGATGATGATTGATATCATCATCCCCTTAGAAGGTATAGGGAGATATACTGTGGTAGCGACTCGCGAGGCTCGGCCACAAAGCTAGCGAGTTCCCGCTGAGGCTAGCGAGTCGCTACCTGACCGGGAAATCGCTAGCTTTGTGGCCGAGCCTCTGGTTCTATTTTCGGCCAGCGACTCGCAATGGCCGCTTCGCGGCCATTGCTCGCACTAAAGCTAGCGACTCGCAATGGCTTCGCGGCCATTGCTCGCGCAGCTGACGCCTCGCATTGGCCGCTACGCGGCCAATGCTTCGCCGTGGTGACGTCACAGTGTGACATATCCACGGCACGTTTTTTTGGTCCGACACAAAAATGTCTTAGACAATTATATAGTAGATAGAGTCATTATAAACAGTGATCTATTTCAAGTGTTTATTTATGTTAATGTTGATGATTATGGCTTACAGCCAATGAAACCCCAAAGGTCATTATTTCAGAAAATTAAACTAGGGAGGATGAAGAGTCTGAGAGATAAAATATTACCTAAATAAGTATCAGAGGCTTCACCTTGTGTGGATGTGAGAGTCACAATCACTATAAAAGCCTATCATGGCTGCTGCACTCCCCAGCATGGTGCATATAGAGTAGGGAGGATGAAGGGTTAAAATAATAATAATAATATTGATTTATTAGTCAATTAGCGTTTCAGGGCTCCCTGGCCCCATCCTCAGGACAAATTAATATCATATTCCCATGTTTCAGGGAGGCCTTAAATGCGTTGACTGATAAATCAGTATTATAGTCATCCTTTGATGTGTCGTGGAATACAGCAGCGCAGTTTTTAACCCTTCATCCTTCCTACTTTAATTTTCTGAAATAATGACCTTTGGGATTTCATTGGCTATAAGTGATAATCATCAACATTTACAGAAATAAACACTTGAAATAAATCACTCTGTAATGAATCTATATAATATATGCATTTCTTTTTTTGTATTGAATTATTGAAAAAAATAACTTTGATGATATTCTAATTGATAGAGATGCACTTGTTTATGATGCACAAAGAACAACAAAAAAATGTAAAGCCAAAAAACAATTGCAAAAAAAAATGTTTTCTTCCATTCCATATAAAAACAGGTAAGGGATATCCTCGTGTTATTAAGTTAGAGTAGTTAATTAGACAGCATGAAAATAAATAGATTTGTACTAGACTTCCTTTTACGATCTGCTTTTATTCTCTGGCTTTGAAATCTTTTATCTCACATAGTATCCAGCTTGTTGTCATGGAGATTGTCTACCTGATCCTGGCCAAGTATGTGCAGTAACCACATTTCAAGCTGAGGGGTGAATTTCTGAGATGCCAACCACCTCTCTACAGGCCATTGATTTATATACAACAGTTAAAGCCCTGTCACACTGAACGACCACTCTAGCGATCCCGACAGCGATAACGACCTGCCAGGATCACTGGAGCATCGTTACCTGGTCGCTGGGGAGCTGTCAAACAGGCTGATCTCCCCAACGATAAGGCCATGGGAGCCACCTCCCACATCGCTGAAGACGATGTCCGCGTCCTCAGGGAGGACGCTGGTAACCATGGTAAACACCGGGTAACTAAGCAGCGCACGCTGCCTGAATACCCGGTGTTTACCATAGTAACCAGCCCTGTGAGGTCACAGATCGTTGGTTTCTCACGGTTACACGCAGCGATGCGTGCTGACCAGCGGGAAACCAACGATCAAAAAATGACCCACAGCACTTTGCAATGATCAGCGACCTCACAGCAGGGGCCTGATCGCTGCAAATTATCACACATAACTACATCGCTGGAGAGATTGTTGTAACGTCACAGTTACAACGATCTCTCTAACGATATCCTTATGTTTGACTGTGGCTTTACTCAAGGAGGGATGCCACCCCCCAAAGCTGCAAAAAAAGAAGAAGAGCCATATGCTGCTCAAGATATAAGGTGATATTTAAGAATTAGGGTAGACACACACTGGCATATTACTTGCAAGAATGCAATGAAAGAAAATCTCGCATTGCCTTCTGCTCAATATTAGACAATGAGGTAGCTCAGATCTGCGAGTGTTAGCGAGTCTCGGCTCACTCACACCCGTACAAATCTATGGGTGTCAGGGACATATCGCACTTCACGCGGATGTCATCCAAGTGCAGTGTGATAAACGCTGAGACTGGTAATAAAGGAGATGGAGAGATCAATGCACCTCGGCTCCTATCACATCACAGTTGCATTACAGTCGGCTCATGCTCGTAGTTCTCGTAGCAGAGCCTGAGCCAAAAGTCATTAGTATATTGCATCTGATGCTCTCACATCAGATGCCATACACTAATGTGACCTTACCCTAAGTTGTCATCTCTACATGTATGAAGAATTACATTTTTACTGACTACTATTCAACTTTTATCTTACAGTAAGCCCTGACTCTCATTTAATTTTTCCCTTGAACCAGTAGTTGTAGACCAGTTGCAGATGTGTTTTCTGTGAAGTGGACAATACACAGAACACAAATAATGTAGAGATTGGCTAGGGTCACACATGGCAGTCTGTTTTTCTGGGTTTCGCAAACCTGATTCTGTTTTTGGAAATTGCCATGTTTGCTTCTAAAAAATGCTATGGTACCTATATGTACCATGCGTTAACAGATGCATTTACCATAGGCCCCATGTTAAAAAAAACTCTATGCATTTTTTTACTGCACCCAAAAGCGCTGCTAGAAGCATTTTTTGATGCAGTTTCAAAAAACTCATAGCGTTTTTTAGTTCACTTTTGACACTGCGTTTTTTGCATTGGAGCCTATGGATCCGTTAATGCATGCATTTTTCACAAAATTCTAAGTTGAAAAACTGATGCTTTTAGCGGATCCAGGGCTCATGTGTGACCCAAGCCTTAACTGCTCTCTGATCTCTTTGTAACACTGCATCAGAAGCAGCAGCAGCATGGAGGACATTGTATTTCAAGAGTGAGCACTGAAGCGGTGCATCCAGCAATAGGTTTGGTTAAAACACTTACTGGAAACCAGCACTGTTTTTCTTTGTCTCTCTGGCTCTTTTTCTCTCTGCTCCTGTATTATCCCCCCTTCTATTCCTCCCTCCCACCTGCAAAAACATCTAGCAGCAAAATCTAACCTGATCCCTCAGTGCGATGAAACTCATTCTCATCTTTCAAAATGGATTTTGGCATTAAGTCCATTAATTTTAGTACCTGAACAAAAATTCCAGAACTTTTTATAATTGCCCATAAGGGTATTCCAAGAATTAATCCTTTACTGTATTGATATGCTGGGGTTAAAAATAATTCACTAACTTTACCTACCTAATCTTGCTTCACCTATGGCTCTTTGTTGCTGCCCCTGCTGTCTTTATTTTCAGGCTGCATTGGTGACAGCCTAACCACAGCATACATGACTTCTGCAGTCAATACTGTACTCAGCAGTAATGGTAGTTGGCACTACACCTCTGAGTCTAGTTAATTGAAGTCTCATGCACTGTAGTCATTATATTAGCTCTGGAGCTTGTTAACAAAGAGCGTGGACAGCGATGGTGTGTTGGAGATGAAACAACAATAGTTGAGTAAGCTCAATATGTCTTTTTTTTTATCTTATCAAGCCTAAAATATAAAGTTTGGGGGAACCACTTAAATCTGCCAATATCGTGGGTACCGTAAGTATTGAACATGTTAGGAATTTTCTAAGTAAATATATTTCTTAAGGTGCTATTGACCTAAATTTCTCACCAGATGTTGGCAACTAGCCATAAAATCTACAAAGGCAAAGAAATCAAACAATAGATGTCGATAAATAAAGTGATGAGAAATGACACGGGGGAAAGGTATTTAACGTTCTAACTGAAATATGTTTAACACTTCATTCTAAAGCCTTTCATAATGACAGCTTCATGATGCCTCTTATGTGGAGAAACTATTGCATGCATTGCTCCGGTGTGGTTTTGCCCTATTCTTCCACACAAACACTTGACATATCTTTAAGGTTCCATTGGCTCCGTCTAAGAATGCTGAGTTTTAGTTCCTTCCATAAATTTTCCATTGGATTCAGGTCAGCTTTATTTTCTTTCAATATAACCAATTGAGAGTTTTCTTGGCTGTGTATTTGGGCTCATTGTCTTGCTGAAAAGTCGAATCCTCGTTTCATCTTTAGCTTTCTGGTAATTGGCAGCACATATTTATCAAGAATGTTTCAGTAAATTTTCCATTCATCCTTCCATGATGTTTTTACCTTCATACTTCACTGTTGGTGTGGTGTTTTGGGGGTGATATATAGTGCCTTTTGGACTCCAAACAAGATGTGTTTTATGGCATCCACAGATTTCAATTTTTGTGAGAATGCTTTCAGACCATGGAGGTTCTGTGCATTATTTACTGTTTTCTTTAAAACAATTTGTACCTGCTGATTTAAGGTCTTTCTGTAGCTCTCCATAGGTGGTTCTTGGCTCTTGGATAACTCTTCCAACAATTCTTTTCACTCCATTGTCTGAAATCTTGCAGGGAGTACCTGATCATGGCTGGTTTATGGTGAAATCATGTTTTTTCACCTCCAGATTATTTCCACAACAGTGCTCACTTGTATCTTCAGCAGTTTAGAAACTTTTTAACAGTGCTCACTTGTATCTGCAGTAGTTTAGAAACTTTACAACAGTGCTCACTTGTATCTTCAGTAGTTTAGAAACTTTCCAACAGTGCTCACTTGTATCTTCAGTAGTTTAGAAACTTTGCAACAGTGCTCACTTGTATCTTCAGTAGTTTAGAAACTTTTCTGTAACCAATGCCATCAGTATGTTTTGCAACTATAAGGTTGTGAAGGTCTTGACCCATCATAAGATGTTTCTTGTCTAGCACCTTGGTAATGAGAGATCTTTTTACAGGCCATCAGTTGAACCAGCTAATATTATTTTTCACTGAGTGGCAGGATTCCTTTCTAATTATTGATAAATGTTAGCTGGTGTCATGACTTTCCATAGCTTTTGCACCTCTTTTTCTTTATGTATTCAATATTTCTCCCATGTGTCATTTCTCATTATAACTCATCACTAAATTTATTGACATCTAAGTTTGATTTCTTTCCATGTGTGGATTGGATGGGTTGTTACCAACATCTGGTGATAAATTCATGTCAGTAGCACTTTTAGAAATATATTTACTTGCGAAAATTGGTAACATGTTCAATACTTAATTCACCCACTGTATATCTAGCCTTAAATACTGATGATATTGTTGCTGAATAATACAACTCCATGAATCTCTGTTTGGAAATCTAGTGGAAGCCTTCAGCGAAAAATGCAGACTTATATAGAAGTAAAAAAAGAACTATTCTATATAAATGTCTATAGTTTTCAAATGAATGTGCTGAACAGATATGATCTCCAGGCGTATGATCTTTTCAATGGTAAACACACAGGTAAAATAGCAGATACTACTATGAGTGAGCAGTATTTATTTTGCCTTTCTTTACTTTAACCTTGGTAAATTGCCCTTTAGAGCTGCAGTGTAAATTGCCTAGATTACTATATTGTTAACAGCAGGATATTCCTTCAAATTTTTTGAGACAGTTAACTGGTAACTAGAACAGATACCATGAACTTACTTTTTGCCAGGATCCTATTTCTCTTTTTGTATTATTGTTACAAAAGTGGTAAAACCATGATGAAAAGTTCCCTTTAATGATGCGATACCACAAGCCGAGTTGTGTTAATGAATATCAGAGTTTGAAGCATTTTATCCTAAATCATTTGGCAAGGCTTGTTAAAGCACCACCCCAGCATTTCTTTTTTATTTTCTTGGTGAAGTGGTGCTTCAAATTTAAATCTCCTAACCTGTCTTAAGGGCCCCTTTCACGCTTCAATGTGTCAGCAAACCGACCACCGATCCAACTTGACCTACATCGCTAGAACGACATTCAATTATCACTAGTGAGTTGTCACATGTACTGATATCGAGAAGGATGCAGCAATGACTCCGCGACAAGCGAATGTTACTTGCAGTCGTTTGGTTGCCTACATCCTCCAGTTCTGAATAGGCAAAGTCGTAAACGACATCGTTATCAAGGTGTCACACACGCTGATGCAGCAGGTTGAACGGACGATGGACGAAAGGTTTTTCAACATGTTCATAAATCTACGATCAACGATCAACGACTTATCGTTGGTCGCATCTAGGTGTCACACGCAACAACATCGTTGCGACGTCGTAACGACATTGCTGCACCACCCCAAAAGCCGTGACGTACCAACAATATCGTTAACTATATCGTCTCATGTAACGGGCCCTTTATACTTAACTGTTACCATCATTGGCTTTTTCCAGCATCTTTCCCTTTGGTCGACGGAAATTTGTAACCTGCCGGCAGCTCCAGTTTTTATTTGAGCGCACCAGAGGTCACAAATCAATGCCTTTATCTGACTCAGAGTTATATTGAGAGATTGTGACATAACTTCTGTCTTCCAGCCAGTTAAAAGTTACGGGCACAAAATGGCTCCTTTGGTCCCGAGCATCTTTGACAAAACACAAAAACGATGAAGTGTAACTGTAAGGGGACCTGCATTTAACCTCTCTGTGACATATGACGTACTGGATACATCCAGGAACCCTTGCCTGCATGATCATCACTGAGTGTGCAGCTGATGTGATAGCTGTGATCCAGTTCTCACTGCCAGGAGTGGTGCTGCACTGCTCCTAGCAGTTTAAGCACCTAATTACTGCGATTAATGCAATAACAGCATCTAGGACGCAGGGAAAGTAACTGCAGCACTTGAATTTTGGAAACAATGCCAGATGTGACAGCAGCTGTGAAGGCCAGAAACCTTACAATGTCCTTTAAACATCCATTTAAAAGAGCTTAATATTTTTTGTTTTACTTTTTTAATATTTTTTTGTTTTATTACTTTTTCTTAGTATTTTTTTAATTATTTTTTTGGAGAGCAAACCTTTATTATTGCAGAAGGTCGACAGCGTGCGAGGCCATCTCTTCTACACTTTTCTGATAGCAATTCATAAAAAATAGCATATGGCCATTACATGCTTTACATATTGGATCTTATAGGTCTGTTCATACTCATGAAACACCATATTATGGATATTGCATCTTGAAATTGTGCAATCACTTTATTTCATTTCATTCCATACATTTAGAATATTGACTTCTGGCATGCGCACAAGTGTTTTATATGTATCATTAATATTGAACCTGTACATGCATTGCATTGTACGTACCTTACTGATCATTTCAGATCATTGGGTGGTGAGCTGAATAAACAATTTTGTTTTCCTTATTTTTACTCCAAATATGACAGGCTTCAATAATCACTGAACCCAACTGCAAGATCAGGTGTTACCTGTGGCATAGGGAATGGGATTTGTAAGTCTGGTGCCTTCTGCAGCCCACTCCATGGAGGGGTTAATTAGGAGCTAGACAAGAAGAGTGTGCAAACAAACAATACTATCCTGTAAGCGATTGTGTCCTGGCACTAGAAGATGTTGGCAGCTAGGCAAGCAAGAGGCATAAATGTAGAACCTGGCACCATCTTGGCACTGCATTAAAATGCAGCTACACTATGCCCAAGGATGGAGGGTGCTTCTGCAACAGAACTGGAGCAGCCAGGACATATATGTCACCTAGAGCTCCATTACGCTATCCACATTGGGCCTCAAATGCAGGATCCAGCACTGGGCTCGGTTGCCAGAGGAGGTTCTGAGGAGCTCACTGTCAGGAGGTGAGCCATTCTCCATGCCAGCTGGGAGCAGCAGATGTTACACTCAGGAGGATCTTGCAGCATGCCTGGCATTTATACACCTGCAGCTGGTGCCGCAGCCACTGGATTTTCAAATCCAGGAGCATGATGAGGAGGATGAGGAGGATGAGGTTGAAGGAGAGGAGGAGGCAGCAGAGGCAGAAGGCATTGTTTCCCAGCCTTGTAAAGCAACCCTGCCAGAGGCCATCAACTAGGAGAATGTCATGTGGAGACCTCCAAGCAACTATCTGATATGGTAAAAACCACCCTGACCTGTCTCCTTTCTTGAGGAGATTTGGCTCGCTGATGCCATTGCCCAAGAGTGATTGCATGGGACAAAGGCCAATGATTTGATGACAAATGTACCCGAGGCATGGTGGTGGCATTCATCCAGCAGATGAGGTTTGGCTTCATAGCCAAAGAAGGTACTGGTCATTGGTGCTACATCAACCGGTCCACCCTGCTGCATGACTATCTTCCCCAAAGACTCAACACTTTCTATGTTGGGGAGGAGGTCTCCTTCATGAAGGTGAAGGGCAGCAAGGGGTGCTTAGAATTAGTTGGGTTGAAACCACTGATGATGTTAAATACTAGCAGCAGGAGGTCGACCTGGAGAGAATGTTGTATCTGTTAGCGGCCAAGCCTGATGAAGTTAGCCAGCCAGTTGAAAAAAACCCCACAGGGGCCATTGATCCTGAAGGGCCTGTTGGTGTTGCCCAAGTTCCTCTCATCTCTCCTAGAGGGGATGGTCGTCCCCTAATTTCTCCATCCTCTTCTCCAGCAATGGCCATGATGGGGTGTGCTGGGGGAATGTGGTGGCATAGAATGCCCCTGGAGGAATAGCCTTTTTGAACACCCCCTAGACTATCTGGCAGCAGAGTACCATGTGAAATAGCGACCTTAATTATTGACAGTGATTAGAAAGCTGCTAGGCAGTTTTCACTCCAATAAAAGTGGACTTCCCTAAAAAAGGACTGTTGTTGGGTTGCTGACCTGTCCTTTAGTTTGCATTTTGTCCGGAGAAGGACTTTTTAAAATAGTTTTTGAGTTCTTAGAAGAGCAAGGCCTGTATTTTTGTTCATTTTATTTTTCCTCTTCCCAGGTTTAGTGCTGGTTGCACTTCTCCCTGCTGGATTAGCAGAACTGAACTCTTGCAGATACACCTCAAAGCCCCTAATGGACTCTGCCCTTAATGGATTTTGCACTATTATAAATGAGTCTGCTGATCCCTTTGGGACTTTCCCTATATATATGTGTGTATTTTTCTACCCTTAAATCTGCACAAATCTGGAAAGGAAAAAAAAACATGTTGGCACAGCACTTCTGAACTGTCATATACTTTGCTGGCTTCAGGATAGACATGCAGATTTTGATACACATTCTCAAAAACTGCTTTAAAAGAAACATGAAACATCGCACCATTGGCACGGGGCCTTACAACAATATGGTGGAGTCATATTCACAGAAAACGTTCCCCATATGCTGTGAGAGCAGGAACACAGGCACTGATAAGTGTGTAACAAGTGGAGGCATCACAAATATTACTGCAGTTCTGACTTAAGGGGTCAGACAGGGTCTATCCCACAAGTTTGAACTGTGCTGTACTCCATGACGTCACTGCTCTTCACAGGCACTGTTTAACGATAACGGCAAGATATACCAGCTAAATACCCCAATATCGTGGCTCTTATGAGACAGCTAGTGTTATGAGCGCTGACGCCACTGAGGTTATCTCAGGTTACACAGCAGGATTGTCTGCTGCATGATACCTGCTGTGTGGCCTGAGAGAACTTCAGGGAAGTCACAGCTTATCACACTGCTGGTAGCTGTGCACTGCCTACTGTCCCACCATATATAGTAGGTGATAAAGTCACGGATCTTTTCCCCCATATGCTGGACAACTTCAGCATTTATTTGAGTTTCATTATTTATTAGGGGGTTTCTAATTATTTTTTACGTAGAATGGGAAACCCTCAACAAATAGATTTTAATTAAATAAAAAGATGAAAGAAGAATGTATTGGGTTCATTTTCACATAAAATATTTATTATTGTGGTTATTTGTGTCCTTACTGAGTTGGTTAGTAATATCAGCTATCTGACTGATGAGTCAACATTAATAACCACTGGTCTTGCAGCCAGCTGACAGTACCCAGTTGGCATCAACTCCAAATATCATTACCATGGCTGCCAATGCACCTGGGCAGCAAGAGAGTTAGGGCGAAGCGCCAGGAGAGGGGGACCGCTCCTGGGGCGGTTGCGGCCTGCTAATTTTTTTTAAGATTTTAAAATCTTTTAAGATTTTAAAGGTTACTCAACTCTTGAGCTGTTCAGGTGGGTGAATGGATGGGTAGATAGATGGCTGTAAAGTAGATATAGATTTATAGATAGATGGACAAAACAGATACTGTACATTTACAGATAGATAGATGTCAAACATGTTGCAATAAAGGGTGTTTTACCCTGGTATTTAGTTTTAAAATAGTAATTAATAAAAAAAAATTAAATAGCCATTGGATACCCCTATTTTTTTCGCCAGCTAGGACACAGCAAACATCTGCAACCTGCAGACCACAGCTGGGGGCTTTATTGTGGCTGTTATCAAAATTGGTGTGGAACCCATGACAATGTTTTCAATTATTTATCTATTTTTACAGTAGTCTGATGTCAGTTTGGTTGGAACACTGGCAACCAATCACAGACACCAGCAGAGAAGGTGGGATGGGGCTAAGTCTGACTTTATTTAACTGCAGCGGCACTGAAGCTTGGTAAGTAATAGTCTAGCAAGTTAGTGACTGTGCCAAAACAGCGGGGCTCCACTGTAAAATGGATTGAGCTGTGTTTGGCAGCTTTTGAGTCCCATTAAAGGTGCTTTCTAGGCCCTTGATTTTGCCACCTATTGATTTGAATGTATAGAAGTCCAGCGAACCGTTCACCATTCTATTCAGGGGTGCAGATCAGGGGCGGAACTACCGTGGTGCAGCTGGTGCAGCTGCACCAGGGCCCCGAGCAGCTAGGGGGCCCCTGGGGCTCCAGCGGCAGGTCCCCTGTCAGACAGACGGATGGTGCTGTTGGGTGTCAGCGGCGCTGCACACCCGCGGCACTGTTCTGGCACTTTTCGGGGAGGGCGGCGACTAAGAGTGTTGTCTTTTTTTATTTTTCCTGCTCTGAGCCCCGGCCGGGTGACCCCGCCCCCTGGACCTCACCCCCGCCCCCTGGACACCTCACCCCCACCCCCTGGACACCTCACCCCCGCCCCCTGGACACCTCACCCCCGCCCCCTGGACATCTCACTCCCCCCCCCCGGTCATCGCGCCCTCCCACCTCACCTCACAGCACTGCCGGTGGGGACAGATGCCGGGTGGAACAGGACCTGTGATGATGTCACGCACATGTGACTCAGGTGGGCGGAGCTACATTTTGCCCGGCAAGAAGAATTGCCAGATAGGAGGAACTGGGACTGTCTTTACAAGGTACATAGCGGTGCGTGCAGAGGACGAGGGGGGTGTGCAGAGGATGAGGGGGGTGTGCAGAGGACGAGGGGGGTGTGCAGAGGACGTGGGGGGTGTGCAGAGGATGAGGGGTGTGTGCAGAGGACGAGGGGGGTGTGCAGAGGACGTGGGGGGGGTGCAGAGGACGAGGGGGGTGTGCAGAGGACAAGGGGGGGTGTGCAGAGGACGTGGGGGGGTGCAGAGGACGAGGGGGGTGTGCAGAGGACGAGGGGGTGTGCAGAGGACGAGGGGGGGGTGCAGAGGACGAGGGGTGTGTGCAGAGGACGAGGGGGGTGTGCAGAGGACGAGGGGGGGTGCAGAGGACGAGGGGGGTGTGCTGAGGACGAGGGGGGGTGTGCAGAGGACGTGGGGGGTGTGCAGAGGACGTGGGGGTGTGCAGAGGACGAGGGGGTTGTGCAGAGGACGTGGGCAGTGTGCAGAGGACGTGGGGGGAGTGCAGAGGACGTGGGGGGTGTGCAGAGGACGTAGAGGGAGGGTGTGCAGAGGACGTGGAGGGAGGGTGTGCAGAGGACATGTAGGGAGGGTGTGCAGAGGACATGGTGGAGTGTGGGCAGAGGACATGGTGGTGCACAGCACGGAGCTGAGGCCATGGTGGTACACTGTGCACAGCACGGAGCTGGGGGCATGGTGGTACACTGTGCACAGCACGGAGCTGAGGGCATTGTAGTACACTGTGCACAGCACAGACCTAGGGAGATGGTGGTACACTGTGCACAGCACGAAGCTGAGGACATGGTGGTACACTGTGCACATGCCGGAGCTGAAGGCATGGTGGTACACTGTGCACAGCACGGAGCTGAGGACATGGTGGTACACTGTGCACAGTACGAAGCTGAGGACATGGTGGTACACTGTGCACAGCACAGAGCTAGGGAGATGGTGGTACACTGTGCACAGCACGAAGCTGAGGACATGGTGGTACACTGTGCACAGCACAAAGCTGAGGACATGGTGGTACACTGTCTGTGCACAGCACGGAGCTGAGGACATGGTGGTACACTGTGCACAGCACAGAGCTAGGGATATGGTGGTACACTGTGCACAGCACGAAGCTGAGGGCATGGTGGTACACTGTGCACAGCACGAAGCTGAGGGAATGGTGGTACACTGTGAACATGTCGGAGCTGAGGGCATGGTGGTACACTGTGCACAGCACGGAGCTGAGGACATGGTGGTACACTGTGCACAGCACGAAGCTGAGGACATGGTGGTACACTGTGCACAGCACAGAGCTAGGGAGATGGTGGTACACTGTGCACAAAACGAAGCTGAGGACATGGTGGTACACTGTGCACAGCACGAAGCTGAGGACATGGTGGTACACTGTGCACAGCACGGAGCTGAGGACATGGTGGTACACTGTGCACAGCACAGAGCTAGGGAGATGGTGGTACACTGTCTCCCGGCGCCTTAAAATCAGTCTGTTTCCAGGAGAGTCGGACGAGTGACATCTTTTTTTTAGTCCGTTTGACATCCAACTGCTGTGTGAGTGTCCAACATTTCTCTCAGATCACATCCGTGTGATGTCTGAGTGCAATCTGTTTTGTGTTTTTCTCAGCAGTTATTACTGTAGAATCATTTACAGGAACATTTTAGTGTTCTCAGCTGCAGAATGAGAATGTATCCGTGAAAAAAACGTGTCAGGCTGCGTTCACACATTGTGTATTTTGTTGCGCTTTTTTGCGCGCTTTTTGCCGCGTTTTTTTGCCGCGCAAAAAAAGCGCAACAAGATACGCAGGGGCTTTCACACACTGCGCTTTCTTTACCTCAGAATGTGATGTATCACATGACCGCGAGCGCCCAATCAGCGTCGGGAACGCCCCTCTGACGTCACCGCAGGTCTTGGCAGCACTACACATAGCTTGGCACCGGAGACCGGACGCCGGGAAAAGGCGTCGGAGAGGTAAGTATTTCATTCTTTTTTATTTTTCATACACTTGCCTTTGTTTAATTTAGATTTCGCAGTGTATATTAATACACTGCGAAATCTAATGGGCGGTCACAGCTGTCACAAAGGGAGGAGGAAGCAGGATTCTTCCTCCCCTCTGTTACATCACAGGGAGAAAACGCAGGAGCAGCTGCGTAAAGAATTGACATATCAATTCTTTACGCAGCTGCGTTTTCTCCCATAAACACCCTGCGTATTTTTGCGCAATGTCTGCACTGCAAAGTGAATTTCCCATTCACTTTGCTGGCAGACAAAATGCATATTGCGTATCTTGAAAAAGCGTGCGTAAATAAGCGCAGCAAAATACGTAATGTGTGAACGCAGCCTCAGACTCGGATGGTTCGTCTGCTGTCCGTGTGCGGTCCGTGATTTTCTCAGACCCATAGACTTGCATTGGTGAGTCTTGCGCGGGAATCACATACTGTCGCAGCATGTTGCAACTTTTTTCTCATCCTGAATCTGGATGAGAAAAAAGCGCCCGACACTCACCAATCTGCTCTCAGAGATTGATTGCAATGTGAGAAAATCACACATTAAACTCATCAGAGTTTCACGCCAGTGTGTCCGTACCCTAATACTAAAATCCATATAGTAATCCAACTGGTATGGGGAGGATTTATGGCTCAGTTAGTACACACTCCATACTTCTTGTTATTAACCAGTTAATGCTCTCTTGTCCACCGCACTGCAGTGTCAAAAGAGGAAGACAACGAGACAAGCAGCAACATGGCATCAGAGAGCCCCTGACCTCGAAATAGAAGATCCTCAGATCCCGGTATTGTGACATAATATTAAGAATAAAGGTTTTTTGCATTTATATTGCATTATGAACTCTACAGCACGGCGGCGAAAATTGCTTCGGCCCCGGGCCCTCCTTGAGTCCTGCTTGTTGCCATACACTGGGGTTGTGCAGAGGTGGCAATTGCACCCCTTCTCTTTGTGTTTTAGTATAGTAGTTATATTCTTGTATATAGGGGCAGACAGTGTATACTATGTACACTTCCAGATTATCAATAACTAAAGGGGCGGCAAATTTTTCGACCGCCCCGCGCGCCACAAACAGTTGCTAAGCCGCTGGCTGTGATGCACACCCTCGGCACTATTCTGGCACTCAGTTCCAGGGGGGGGGCCCCGAAAAATTTCTTGCACCAGGGCCCACTACAGTCTGGGTCCGCCCCTGGTGCAGATCACCACTGTTGAAGCAAGAATAGTGCGAGCAGGTGGTGGGTGAGATGGCACATAATGCCTCTAGTCTGTTTTCAAGCACCACCTTGTCTTCCACATGGTTGAGTCTTACTAGCAAAGAGGTTAGGCCACATAATCCTCAACCTGATCATCCTTCTCCTGGAACTACAACCAGGCCTGGATCCTCCTGCTGGAGCTACAACCAGACCTGTGCGATAATGAGCATCACCTTGTAGGGATTTTGAAGCTTGCAAGTGAGTCATCCGCCAGGGCCGTGGGGTACTCGTGACCTGTTCCCTTCATTCTCTGTCGCCTGGAGATGTCATGGTGGTTGCTGCGGACCGGTTCCGTGGCCATGGGCAAAGTCAATAAAAGGGGAGAAAAATAAAAAATGAAAAAGGGAAAGAGTTTATTATGGATGTGACGCCACCTGTGGTTTGTGGCTTATATAAGCCCCCACTGCTTGTCATGGTCTCGAGGATGATGGCAATGGGTATCAAGGTGTAAATCCCTCCACGGCAGGGATGGTTATCCCCTGGGCAGGTATATAGTCTATGTGTGATGGTACGGTACGTGTGGAGGTACAGTGGTGACACTTACTGGCATCTCTGGAGCTCCCGCAGCTCGCTTCCAGACACGGTCCTCTCCGTTCCTGCAGGCTGTCTCTGCCAGCACAGCCAATGTAGTCAGCGGCTCCGCAGGTGCAGGCGAGCCCCCGGCTATACACCACAGCAATAAGTCTCTCACACACAAGCTTGAATTTGACTAGTATTTTACTCCACTGCTTGTTCTTAATTTTACACAGTACAGTGTTGCAGTGCAGCAGTGTACTTTCAGTCCCGGTTGCTAGTCTGCAGCTGGGTCGGCTTACTAGAGGCACCCCCTCTCTAGTATCTTTCGGGCCTCTTCAATCCTGTGCACATACTCCAGGCCTTTATGTTAGACGTCCAGCACGGGACTCCTAGCCCTATGTGACTGCCTTTCCTTCATTGTGCCGGGGTGGGGTATGGGACATGAAGACCCCACAACCAGCCAATTAATTAATGGTTAGGGTCTTGAAGCTTTCCCAGCCACATCAACAAGGCCGGCCCCCTGGTGTCAACCCGTTCCCTCGGTGTACCTGTTCACCCAAATTCACCTTAGACCCCTTCTGCTTCTGTCTCCAGTCAGTAACCTGGACCTGGACTGGCCATATAGTGGCACAAGCCGCCGGGTTTGTATTCTTACTGGTGGGTGTATCAGTGCCTTGGCTCCATGGGTGTCTCTGCTTGAATCCTCTTCTTAATTCACCACCCTCCAAAAGCCTTCCCCAACTTAATGTTCCTAGGGTTCATTCTAGTTCCTCCACCCCATTCCCGGGTTTCCTTCACTCCACTTCACCCACCACTCAGCTTCCCTCCGCTATCCCCTGCCTGATTTATATAAAAGAGGACAAGAATGGATCATGTGCAATGATTCATTTATTTACACCAACTGGTTATAAGGCTGAGAAATAAGAATACTTCATATGAAGCAGATAGTGCAGGGACAATCTCCCCTACTCCACAGCACAGCATGGGTACAATAAACACATATTGGCAGCATATCACAGTAATATATGGAATGCCGTATGTTCACAATAGAGGTCACAAAAATCAGAGGATGACACACATTGTTTACAATAGAATATTATGCCAACATTAGGCCTAACAAACATCTCTATCCAGATTTGAAACAAGTGATCACCTATCATAGATTGTATAAAGCAAACCTATACTGCCTGCTGCCCAAGTGCAGTAAATCCCCTAAGGGAAAGTCAATGCATACCGCTGTGGTAAGAAAGGGTAGATCACCCCAGATGGATGGATCCCCCGGGTCCGGACCCCAACGTACGTTTCAATGTGTGGTGATAACGATCTTCATCAAGGGGTAATGTGCCAGGCGCTCCCGCAGGTTTAAATAGCTGATGTTACAGCTGCAACTGCTTGTGCCAGCGTCTCCACGTGCGTCCGGTCATTTCCGGTTCACGCCGTCCCGCCGGAAGTATGTCAGCGTCACCGCCTAATGACGCGCACGTCCGGGAAGCCAAGTCGTGTTGCTATGGCTCCCGAGCGTGCTCATCACGGTATTAGACGCCGCTTCCACCGGCTAGGTAAGGAGAGCGGGAATTCAAACAAGCAGAGGATAAGAAGCTAACTCCATACTTAATTAACCCTTACACCGCCCAGATGTCCCCTCTACTACAACGGGGAATGCCCCTTACCTACAGATCAATTTATACAATAAAAAACAGTATTAATATTAAATGTATAATAACATATCATAGCAGGCAATGGTAGAATTCTCCGGAGTCACGATGATACCAGGCAGGACAGATCTCTGGCAGGGGGATGGAGCAGATTTCGCCGCAAGAAACGGAGGCACTGAAAAAAACTGTAAACAATAAAAGGCATGTTAGCAAGTAAAAAAGTGAGATGCCAAAACTGAGACATCTAAGGGGAGGGCGATCACAGAAATGGAGCAAAACTGAGGGACTCATTCAGGCCCCTGGGAACCATTGTCCCCAGGGTCATGATCCATCTAGTTTCGTGTTGGGCAAGGATCTTCTTTGCATTCCCCGCCCGAATGCCCACATGTATGACATCGATCCCCCTCACTTTTAAGGAGACCGGGTCACACTCATGGTGCAGACGGAAATGACGGGGCAACGTTTTCAACGTTGTAAGGTCCTGGACTCCCACCGCCGCAGCAATCTCGTTTACGTGCTCCCTCACTCGCCTTCTTAGTTCTCTTGATGTGAGTCCAACATAGATCAATCCGCACCCGCATGTGGCATAATACACCACATAGCGGGTACTGCAATTGATGTATGACCGGATCTCATAAGTTTTTGTACCATCAGAAGACGAGAAAGTTCGCTCGCGAACGACATTGCTGCAGGCGAGGCAGTGCCCACACTGGAAACATCCTTTCAAAGGTTTATTCGACCCAAAGAGAGGTGGTATATAGGGCACATAATGACTCTTTACAAGCATATTACGCAAGTTAGGTGCTCTGCGTGGTGTCATCTGAGGATATTCCAACAATGATTTCCTTAAGTGCGGATCAGATAGGAGGATGGGCCAATGGCGCTGCATTATAGACCGCATTGTTCCCCAGTGCTGATTAAAAGTAGAAATGTATCTTGTGGCATCACTTTGTCCACCCCGGACAGTCCGACCCGTGCAAAGAAGGTCAGCCCTGTTTGTATTTTTAGCCCTGAGATACGCTTTCTTGATACTACGGTTACTGTAACCCCTTTCACGGAACCGTTTTTTAAGATCATCAGCCTGCTCCTCAAAAAGAACATCAGAGGAGCAGATACGTCTAATCCGCAGAAATTGACCGATAGGTACCGCCCGAATGGTGGGAGCATCATGGGCAGATGTGGCATATAAGAGGGCATTAACCGCTGTGGGTTTTCTAAAAACATCAGTTGAAATTATTCGATCTGTTCCCACTTCTATAATAATATCCAAAAATTCCACCCTTAAGGGGTGACTTTTATGTGTAAACCGGATATTAAACGGGTTAATGCCCAGTCTGCCCATGAAATAGTCAAGCTGCTCCGCATTGCCCTTCCACAAAAAGAATAAATCATCAATGTAGCGGTACCAGCACTGCACACGGGTGCAGTCTGCCGCACCCTCACCACCAAAAAGGGGTGGGGTATGGGACATGAAGACCCCACAACCAGCCAATTAATTAATGGTTAGGGTCTTGAAGCTTTCCCAGCCACATCAACAAGGCCGGCCCCCTGGTGTCAACCCGTTCCCTCGGTGTACCTGTTCACCCAAATTCACCTTAGACCCCTTCTGCTTCTGTCTCCAGTCAGTAGCCTGGACCTGGACTGGCCATATGGTGGCACAAGCCGCCGGGTTTGTATTCTTACTGGTGGGTGTATCAGTGCCTTGGCTCCATGGGTGTCTCTGCTTGAGTACTCTTCCTAATTCACCACTCTCCAAAAGCCTTCCCCAACTTAATGTTCCTAGGGTTCATTCTAGTTCCTCCACCCCATTCCCGGGTTTCCTTCACTCCAGTTCACCCACCACTCAGCTTCCCTCCGCTATCCCCTGCCTGACATGAAGTGCTAGGTCTAGGGATTGTGAATGTGTTGGGTGTTGGTATGGGGTGCTTAGCTTACCTGTCCCAGCTGCAGTACCATACTGTGGCCACCGGTTTGCAGGGGTGCCACACAGGCTGGTACACATTCCTTGCCTGGCCCACATGGTCAACTAATTGTAAAGTGTTTTCTGAAAACATACCTGACTTCCCAGAGCTACTTTCTAGGGTACGCTGCGTCTGTACATATTTGAGAAAGACACCTCCTTCTGCCTCTGGTGCCGCAGTGCTGCAGCAGTGCTTTCATTTGCCACCTCACTGACTTATTTGAAATTTGTCCACTCGCTGGAGCTCAACATTACATATGATGACAAGGCTAAGTGAGCAGCAGAGGGCAGTAGGTGAATATCACCTTCAACATGCCTGTGAAACACTCAGCCTCTACACATAAAAAATGCTGAGTGGACGGAGATTGCTTACATTTTTGAGCTTCTTCAAAACTTTGAGGACCAAGATGGTTGATGATGGTATTATTAGAATAACCACCCTGCTGCTCTTTCTATTGAAACATTTGCTGCTTACTCTGAAAGAGGAAGATTTGAATGTCAAGTAGGTGGTTATGCAGCAAGATTTTACAATGGGGGATACTACCTAGCCCAGCCTCATCCCCTCTTTACAGCACACATTGGTTGATAATGAGTGAGAGTAGGATGCTGAAGAGGAGGAGGAACAAAACATTTTTGTCTGTGCTACACAGGGGCTACAAACCCCAGCTTCCTGTCTATCCAGCATGGATTACCTAAAGAGGAAGAGCATAGGCAGGAGGAGGAGAGGATGACTAGTCTTCCTCCTGGTGGGGACACTGGAAGGTCTCCTCTTTTTAGTCTGGCACACATGGCAGAGTTCATTTCTTACTACGTTTACCAAGAATCTTGCATGCTTCACATTTTGGCCATTAACAAATACTAGTTGTACACCTTTCTTCACCCATGGTACAAGAAGAAATTTCCTTCTCTCATTCCGGTATCAGAAAGGGCTTCTAAAATCCAAACATAAAAGAGGGCCAATTCAGCACCACTACCTGAATGTCATTGAACCATTTTTCTTAATGCTTTTGGTCATTGTCCTACTAAAACACTATATCAACCTTTTTAGTACCTTCATAGTACTCAAATGTATGAAGTAACTTTTCTTCTAGTATACTCACATATAGCTGACCATTATTTCTGGTCAAGATTCCAACACCTATGACTGTAAAACAACCCCATATTGTCAGGCTTCCTTCACCAAACTTGAATGTTCCTTCAATTTTTCGATCAAATAGCCTTTTTTCCCTTGTTTCTCCTAGACCCATTTGCATCCATTGGAGCCTCATCTATTGATTGTCATCTCATCACCCCAAATCACGCAATTCCAATCTCCTGCTGTCCAAGATTCATACATTTATGCAAACTCACAAAACATTTCTTATGATCATATTGAAGTCGAGGTCTTTTCTCATTTTTCCGCCACTTTTCCCAACTTTTGTTGCATGCATCGCATGTCTGCAATTTCATTGTGCCACCTTCACTGCTGTATTTCTCACACCAGAACTGATAAACCTTGAGATGAGCCAACTTGTTAACTCGAATATTTTGCATAAATATCAATCCCTTGGCTGTTGAATAGATGGATGTACTTCATTTCATAGTCTTCCAACTGTCATGGCATTCACATGATGAAGTTTGGCTATTTACTTGGCCAACGGATCACTATCCAGTAGCTGAATGATGTTGTTTCTTTTTTCTTGAGGAATCTTCTACAGTACATGGGTCCTCCTCGATTCAAGCCAGTGACCTTTCACTTGGGAATCAACCAAATAACATACTGAACTATTAGAGAATGTGAGAACAGGTTGTAATTTGTAGTATACATGAAGAAAAGGTTTTTTCAAACACCAGAACAAAACAGTAACAATGCAGTGACATGACAAAAATCTGCATAACTGATCATATGCTAAATAGTTGCAAATCAAGTTTAAGTATAAGATAGCCAAGATCATTGTCTATAAAATGAAGGTCATCTCACGCTCAAAGCTGTTGTAGATAGTGAGATATGCGGCCTGAAAGTCAAACGTTCAACACATTGTTATCCTTTTGCTCATCACTGTATCACTCATCACTCATCCTATTTTTGGGAGTATAGTGTTGTCCATTTTTTCTTTTATAAAAACATTATCTTCTGCTCCAATAAAATGGTTACACAGGATTTAAATACTATTTACCTTCAGATTGACCCTATATCTGTAGATGAATAACATTTCCGTACATGTCACGTTCCCATTGACATATGAGATATACCCAACCTTGGCAGCCTCAATCTTGGGACGTATTACCAGCTGCATGGTTTTCCCTACAGGACAAAGTATAAGTCATTGATTGAATAACTGTATAGTAAAATTAAGTTTTCTCAAAAAGTTTTGATCAGCTCTAAACTGGTATTTTCCTCAAAATCTGCCCTGGAAGACAAATGTTATGTAATTAATGATCATTCCTTTGTTATGCCTTAAATCTACATTATACATTTTGTTTAGGACTTGAAGAATTGGTGAAATGGGAAATTAGAATTTTAAACACAGCAGTTTATTTGGCTTATGTCCCAATTCTGCACATCTGTCCAGTTCTGAAGGGCTGAGGAATTTATGGTCCTGAAATAGAATTCCTGCGGCTCAGTGAAGAAGTCAGATTAAACTCTCAGTCACTTGCACATTCCCTTTCCACTTTTGAAGCAGATGGCTTATCGCACTCAAGAATAAAGCCCTTAGCAAAAGTTAACTTCATTTATACATAACGTTACCTGCTGTTCTACACAGGTTAAATATTTCTCTGAATGACTTTAAAAAAGTGATAGAGTTTATTGTTATAGGAACTTTTTTTCAATGTCTATAAAAAAAAAAAACTTGCTTGTGTTCTCAGTAAGACGCTTCCGAGCCAAGTGATTCCCTGCAGTAATTATTTGGCATAAAACCGTAACCACTGAGTTTTAGTCAACAGTCCACAATATTTGTGGTGAACATATGGTATACTTGTCAACAGTGTTATGGAGATCATGATCTCTACAAATGAGCCAAAGAAAATGTGTTAATTAACACATACCATACATATATTTAAGGCTTTTGCAGAGGATTTTTTAAGATTTAGAAAAGATTTTGTGTATTTTTGAATATTTCTTATGGTCTTTTAAGTGTGATATTGAGATGATGTACAATGGTCACTGTACATTGATCATCTTTGTATATACACTGCACATTTGTTTAAAAAAATAAGATATTAATATTAAATATAAACTTGACATAAAGCAAGTATATGCATAGAAAAAATCCTACTTACTTTTGTGGTAAACTAAAGCCAAACAATGATTCAATATTAGTCTTTTGTAATATGTTTTGGAAATTTGGATTAGTAAATATTCTAAGTACCGGTAATTTGCACTTTTTTTAATCATTTATCAGAAAAAAATGTATAGTGCTTTGAAAATTAATGATCTTAGGCCCCTTTCACACTAGCTTTTTTGTCCGGATCCGGCGGCTCGGGACAAAAAACGCATCTGCCGCATTTTCCGCCTAACGGCCGCACTTGTGGCGCACTTGCGGCAAGCCCCATGCATTGTGTATGGGGCTTGCAGTAAGGTGCAGCTGGTGCGGTTGCAGCAGATGCTGCAGGTGCGGCCGCAAAAAAAAAACCGTGCTCAGCAGCGTTTTTTTTGGCGGCCGCAACTGCCACAACTGCCAGAACCGCACTTGCCGCACACTTACCGCAAGCCCCATACACAATGCATGGGCTTGCTGTAAGTGAGAAGTAAGTGCTGCCGCTAGGCGGAAAATGCGGGAGATGCGTTTTTTGTCCGGATCTGCCACATTTTCATAAAAACGCCAGTGTGAAAGCACCCTTAACACCTTAGTGACAGCCCACTGTATATATACGTCGTCAAAACAGGGTCCTTATTCTGTTAGGACGTGAAAACAAGTCACAACAGAAAAGGCCCTGGTTTGACGCCCTTAGAGCTAAAATCTCTGGGGTTTCAGCTACCGGGGGTAGCTGAGACCCTAGAGCAGTGATGGCGAACTCCAGGCCTTGAGTGCCACACACAGTCCAGGTTTTCAGGATTTCCTTAGAGTTTGACAGTTAATAATTTGATTGCCAACTGTCAAATGCAATGGAAATCCTGAAAACCTGCACTGTGTGTGGCACTCGAGGCCTGGAGTTCGCCATCACTGCCCTAGAGATTAGGAATCGGGTGTTTTTTTTACCCGCACCAGTAATGTGACCGTTTACCGATCATCACATTACAAAAAGTGAAAGTGCCTTAAAAAATGCTTTCACTTTGATCCGACATGAAAATACATGTCGGATCAAAGTGATCCATTAACCCTTAAGGCCCCCAAGACCCCCGGTGCTGGAGATCACCCCCCCACACCTCCATCTCCCCCGGTCCATGAAAAAATGACGGCGGTGCACTGCCTCCCCTGAATCTCCATGCGGTCTGACATGTCACACATGTCAGGTCGCATGGAAATGACCTCCCCTGGTGCTCCCTAGTGCCCTCCTGGGTCCCAACAGCCTTCGGACACCCCCTGCCCCCTCCCCCGATGCCCGGTGTCCGGTACCCCTTCCCCAAGGCCCGCATGCCGGCCCCACCGCCTCTAAACTCCATTCGATGTGACCAAACATCACATCGGATGGAGTTTGCAGGCCCCCCCGTCCCCCAGTAAAGCCCCCCCCCTACCTCCCCCACACCACTCTTACCTACCAACGATCCTGATTCTGGTCCCGGGGTCCTGCGGTCCCGGGGGCTTCTCCTGCCGGCTGCTGCTGTGTTCTTCTGCGGCGCGCGCCACCTCTGTGCGCGCACCCTGGTGTGTGCGCACGTGCGCGCCACTGTTAACTCCTTCTGTGCGGCCCAGGGAATGACAGTTCATGAACTCAGTGAATTTATGACCTATCAGAATCTTCAGGTCACAAGGGGTTAACTGTGCTCTTCATTGTGGTCTCCACATCAGATCACCATCAGTGGTAATCTATGTGATTCCAGGATCCTGATAGGGGTCCTGGGATTCTGGGATCACCACTGATGGTGATCTGATGTGGAGACCACCATGAAGAGCACAGTTAACCCCTTGTTAACTGTGCGCTTCATGGTGGTCTCCACATCAGATCACCATCGGTGGTGATCCCAGGATCCCTATGGGATCCCAGGAGCCTGATAGATCACCACTGATGGTGATCTGATGTGGAGACCACCATGAAGAGCACAGTTAACCCCTTCTTAACTGTGCTCTTCATGGTGGTCTCCACATCAGATCACCATCAGTGGTGATCCCAGGCTCCCAGGATCCCTATGTGATCCCAGGATCCTGATAGATCACCACTGATGTTGATCTGATGTGGAGACCACCATGAAGAGCACAGTTAACCCCTTGTGACCCGAGGATTCTGATAGGTCATGAACTCACTGAGTTCATGACCTGTTATCCTCCTGGCAATGAACCTGCTGGCAATAAAACTGAGAATCATCGCGAGATCTCCCACTGGACTACGTCGGACCTTCCCACTGGACTACGTCAGACGTCAAAGAATAATAAAGATGGAGTCCAAGTAGTGTTTGTGTTTTTTTTCTAATAAAAATATTTTTCTTTGTCTTGTGTCTTCTTTACAATTTACTAGAGATTCCTAATGGTCCGGTCTAATATTGGCCAGATGTTATGAATCTTGGGCTTAGTGCCAGCTGCTAAAAAGCTGGCATTAACCCCTTATTACCCAGTCTGCCACCGCTACACGGCAGCTGGAAGAGCTGGATACAACACCAGAAATTGGCGCTTCTATGAATGCGCCATTTTCTGATGCGGCTGCGGGCTGCAATTCGCAGCGGGGGGGGAAGGCAGAAAGCTCGGGCCTCCCTACGCTGAGGATGCCAGCCCCCAGCTGCCTAGTTGTACATGGCTGGCTCAAAAATGTGGTGAAGCCCACGCCATTTTTTTTTTTATTATTTCAAGAAATAATAATAATAAAAAAAAAGGGCTTTCCTATATTTTTGGTTTCCAGCCTGCTGTACCTGGCTGGACCAAAAATATGGTGAAGCCCTACATCGTTTTTTTAAATTTAATAAACAAATACTAAAAAAAATGCAGGAGAGGAGACGACCAGGACATGGTGTCTCCGTATCTTGTGCACATGCTCTAAAAGTGAGAAATTGTGTGAAAAAAAGAAAATGTTCGATATGACGTTATCAAATTCTGTCAAGTAGCTGTAGGTTCCAAATGCTCGCTATACCACTAGATATAATCCTTGAGTCGTCTAGTTTCCAAAATGGGGGTCACTTGTGGGGGAGCCCCAATGTTTAGGCACATAGGGGCTCCCCATATGCGACATGGTGTCCGCTAACTATTGGAGCTAATTTTCCATTCAAATTGTTAGCGGACACTATGTCGCATATGGAGAGCCCATGTGTGCCTAAACATTGGAGCTCCCCCACAAGTGACCCCATTTTAAAAACTAGACCCCCCAAGAAACATATCTAGATGCATAGAGAACACTTTCAACCCCCAAGTGCTTCACAAATTAGTCCGTTATAAGGGGAAAAAAAAGATTTTTGTGAAAAAAAGTACTTTTTCATTTTTACGGATCAGTTTGTGAAGCACCTGGGGGGTTCAAAGTGCTCACTATGCATCTGATAAGTTCCTTGGGGTGTCTAGTTTACAAAATGGGGTCACTTGTGGGGGAGCCCCAATGTTTAGGCACATAGGGGCTCTCCATACGTAACATGGTGTCCGCTAACAATTGGAATTGTAAGTGGATACCATGTCGTGTGTGGCGAGCCCCTGTGTGCCTAAACACTGGAGTTCCCCTACAAGTGACCCCATTTTGGAAACTAGACACCCCAAGGAACTTATTTAGATGCATAGTGAGCACTTTGAACCCCCAGGTACTTCACAAATTAATCCATAAAAATGAAAGAGTACTTTCTTTTCCACAAAAATTTTCTTTTAACCTTTACGGATTCATTTGTGAAGCACCTGGGGGTTCAAAGTGCTCACCAGCCATCTAGATAAGTTCCTTGGGGGATCTAGTTTTCAAAATGGGGTCACTTGTGGGGGAGCTCCAATCTTTAGGTACACAGGGGCTCTCCATACGCGACATGGTGTCCGCTAACAATTGAAGCTAATTTTCCATTCAAATTGTTAGTGGACACCATGTCGCATATGGAGAGCCCCTGTGTGCCTAAACATTAGAGCTCCCCCACAAGTGACCCCATTTTGGAAACTAGACCCCCCAAGGAACTTATCTAGATGCATAGAGAGCACTTTGAACCCTCATGTGCTTCACAAATTGATCCGTAAAAATGAAAAAGTACTTTTTTTTTCACAGAAATTTTCTTTTGTCCTCAATTTTTTCATTTTCGCATGAGCAACAGGATAAAACGCATCCTAAAATTTGTTGGCCAATTTCTCCTGAGTACACCGATACCTCATATGTAGTCATAAACCACTGCTTGGGCACACGGCAGGGCTTGAAAGGGAAGGAGCGCCACTTGACTTTCTGAATGGTAAATTAGCTCCAAAAGTCAAATTGCGCTTCCTCCCTTCTGAGCCGTGCTGTGCACCCAAAAAGTGGTTTATGATTACATATGAGGTATCGGTGTACTCAGAAGAAATTGCCCAACAAATTTTAGGATGCATTTTATCCTGTTGCTCATGTGAAAATGAAAAAATTGAGAGAGTTGCAGCATCAGGTCCCGTAAAAAAAATAGTAAATATAAATAGAAAAAAAAAATTTAAAATATAAAAATGCCCACAACAGTCCAAATCACCTGCTTTACCCCATTGAAAATAAAATAAACAAAAAAAACGCATGTTTTTATCACTGCGTTAAGAAATGTCAAATCTATCAAAATATAAAGTGAATTAATCCAATAAGTAAACTGTACAATGGAAAAAAAATCAAAATGCCAAAATCATTTGGTCACCATAACATTGCAATTAAACATTGTTACATTGCAATAAAAAGCAATAATAGGCAATCAAAACATTACATCTACATCATAATGGTATAATTAAAATTATCAGTTCAGGGTGCAAAAAATAAGTTGTCACTTAGCCCTAGATCCTAAAAATGAAAACATTATGGGTCTTGAAAAATGTCGACAAATGAGCATTTTTTTCAGACATGTTTTTCACCACTTAAATAATAAAAACTATATATTTGGTATCTTCAAACTGACCATATTGTGAACATGGTAAATAAGAAAAACCCAAACCATTGTGGAATTGCACTTTTTTTTTTACAATTTTCAATTTCAATTTCATGTCATTCAAAAGTACAACTCATCCCACAATAAACAAGCTCTCCTATGGCTATATTGACAGAAAAATAATAAAGTTATGGTTCTTGAAAAAGGGGAGGAGAGAATGAAAGCAAAAAAATGGAAATCGATTGAGGGTAAGGTGTTAATATTTTTTGTTAGGAATGTATACCCAACATTAGGCAATGTGTGGCACCCCTTCGGGGATTGCCACAGGAAACACCGATGCGGGGAGGGATCTTGGCACACACAGCACCCAACACTTCCCACCCCAGGCCTGGAGGGGAAGCTCTACTGGATGCCCTTAAGCCAGATCCCCTATATAGGTCCAGGTCTGAGGGACGAGTCAGTTCAGAAGAGTTGTTAAGTAAAGTCAGTCAGTGAGCTAGGACTGAAGAGCCTAGAGGAGCTGGTTGGTGGGATTGGGCCCAGAACCAGAGAGGATTAACCCAGTTGTGCAGCGCCCTAGAGAGTGGGATGGAGGCCAGTCGGAGCACAGGAAGAAGAACATAGTGGTTACCCTTATAGTTCACCTGGACGCCGGAGTCCGTGCCTGCCATTAACCAATTGTGGCAGAGAAACCCCGGAGGAACCAGGAGGATCTAGTTCCCCTTGAAGCTCAGGAAGCACAGTGCCCAAACGCGACCAGCTTAGGACCGGGGAGCCCAAGGAAAAAATAGGGATCCCAGGAGGAAGTCCTCACCGGCAGTTGTGGAAGGAGTATCCTGAGGAGAAGAGAGCGGCAGATCTAGATTCAGGCAGATCTACCCAAATCAGTGCATACACAGACAAAGGAGGCCTCACAACTCTCTAAGGTGGACATCCCAAATTGCACCGGCCACCTGGTTACCCTCTTGGACCGTACCTGCACAGTGACACCAGTAAAAGGTACTGAAACAAAGACTGTTGTGTGTGTGTGAGCCTGATTCCCCGCCGCCACCTGCAGCGATTACAGCAGGACCGCAACTATAACTCCCCTCATCCACCCCGCTGCGCTGAGGAAAAGCTCCTCCTGTGGGGAGCTATACTACCTCTGCTGCACCACACCATCACCTCAACGCCCGGCTGCAGCGCTGGTAACCGCTTACCAGACACCACAGGTGGCGTCACGTATAATCCCCAATCATCATCCCCATCAGCCAGTGAGTGACCCGTCCAGTTGTGATCCCCCACTGAAGCCACCGTCCCGGTATCGGAGTAACCCCTTCCCTGCCGGCCCGACTCAAATGCACTGCCATTCTAGCTTTGAGCTTGAAACCTTGACTCATGTAAGAGATGCCAACCAGTGTCTCTAAGGCTGGGGTCACAGGAGAGTATAAAAAAGTGGTCCGATTTTCATCCAGAAAAGTGGGATAATTACAATCTCAATTGTCATCCATGTGCTGTCTGTGTGCTGTCTGTTTTCTTACAGCAGCACCTTTAAATAATGATGGGATCATTTACAAGTTCTTATGTTCCTGAATTGTAATGTATACATTCATTTTTATCTCGAACCCATAAACTTGAATAAATCAGTTTCATCCGAATTCCATAAGAAACTCATGTATGACAGATTCTGTCAATGAAAAAAATCTGCATTGCCCTACTGAATAAGGACGGTGTCACATATGTGTTTGTGTCTGCATGCGGAGGGCATGCAGACGCAAACGCATTGCAAATGCTGCCATACTGATGTGAACGCAGCGGAGAATCTCCGCATGCATTCACAACAGTATGGTGCCCGGCCAGCCAATCAGCGATCTCGGTGGCGGCCGGGAGGTGGAGATCAGCGGCAGAGATCTCCTCCTCTTGGCCGCCGCTGGGATCACTGATTGGCCAATGGAAGAGACTTCAATGTGATCTGCAGCGTTCTCCTGTGCTGTCATGAGGAGGACACTGCGGATCCATTGAGATCCATGCATTGTTTGTGAGCCTGTGGGCACTTGCTGATAAAGTAAGCGCCCATGAATGCACAAAAAATGCAACAGGCTGCGTTCAGAGGGCGAAGGAGGGTGCACAAATGATGTGCATCTGAATGTAACCGCAACCAAACACAGCCAAATGCAGGCACCATGCGTTCCCATTTTAAACATAGGAACGCAGTGCGCATGCGTTTGGCTGCGTTCGGTACGCTGCATTGACAAACGCAAATGTGAAACCGGCTTAACATTGGTCCGTGTGGTGTTCATTGCTTTCACCAAAAACACTCGGACCAGAAATACGGTTGTTTGTATGAAGCCTGAAAAGAAGAGTAAAGGATGTAGAAAGCATCAGGCACCAATATCTCATGTCTATATTGTAAGTTATTGTACAAAAGATAAGGTTTTGAAATAAAGACCATCAAAATTGTTGATGTTGTCAGACAAAATTCTCTTCAAATTGCTCCTGAGGTTTATGAGAGAAGGCCGTATATGAAGATAGCTGCTTTATGCCACCAGTAATGGTTAAATATTTGATTGTTTTCACCATCTCACTTAAAGTTATGGTACATTGCTCATGACCAAGTATATGAAGTGACTGCGCAATGTAATGTGCCAACCATTATAAACGAGAATGGCATTTGACTGTGCCCTTATAAAGAATATATATAGTCTCCGAAAGGTTTAAAGTACAGAAAACACACTAAGAGAGAAGCAACAAAGTTTGATGTTATTAGAAGGGCAGATGGAAATTGTATTAATAAATGCCTTTGCGAACTGCATGCTGGATTTACAGTATATTTTGTGAATCAGACAAGAGTAAATGATTGAAAGCCTCTTAAATAAAAAGTACTGCAGTTAAAATTTCTGTCAGACAATTTATGACATACTAAAATATAAATGCAATTTTTATAGAATGACATTTCCCATGAAAGCTAAATATGTGTTTAGAATTTTTCCCCATTTGAAAGTAAGTGCTGAAAATATTTGCAATGTCAATGCATTTAATGGTGCTACAAGTAGAAGTATATCAGTTTTCTGCTTTTGTACAAGAGCAGGAATAATAGAGGTAAATTTACCTCGAGAGCTTCGGCTTGTGATAGGAGTTTGATCATGAATGCAATGTTCATTCACACAGGCGCCTCCATGTCCTCTTCAGGTTTGTCAGAAGAACACGAGGGGAGATATTTATCAGAAATAGCACACAACATAAGCTGTACATGAAATGTGGAACCCCATATTTAACCTTCAAAATGGCAGCATTTTGTTGTTGCAGGGTCCTGAAAGAGTTTGTCAGGAATTTTTGTGTCATGGCTGCGTCCTAAAGGGGCGGGGCTAGACACGTCATGCTGGAGCCCCGCCCCATTTCATGACGCAATTTAGCCCCGCCCCTTTCATGACGCGGCCAGGCTCTTAGCTGCAGAGATGGGCGTGCATAATTTATCAGGCAGCAGCAGACAGGCTTGCACAGAAGTACTTCACTGAAGGGAGGAGGGGAGAGGAGGCTGACAGGCACGAAGAAATGCACGAGGACAAAGCTAGGTAACACCCATTCGTCGGAATTTATTAAACTTCATAAAGCTATATCTTAGCTTCTACTAAACTGTTTTTTTAGCAAAAACGATTGCCCCAAATGTGTGTGCTGGGTGTAGGGACACATATTAACAGTCCGGGGGGGTCATTTGGGGTGGTTGGTTCCCTTTAAGTAGAACAAAAAGCATGCACACCACTTGGGGAAGTATTGAGGTGCAAGTGGACACGTTCAATGAACCTACCAAATAGTCCTGCATTCAAAACCCTTTCACACTCAAAGTGAGTGCGCAACATTTAGAATTCAGGGTAATCACACAGCCTGCTATCACTTTCCCCATTATCCTGTGGAATGTAAGCCTGCTCCAATCTGTACCGGTCTGTCATTGTTGACTTGTTCATTGTAACTTATATCTGTGTTTTTTCTCATGTATAGACCCATGGAATCAATGGTGCTCTAAATATTAATAACATATCAAAAGTGATAAACAGCCTCCAATTACCCTGAAAAGATTCCCTCTCAAGCTAATTAATCAACTTAGGACTCAGCAATTGTTTTTATTTCCTTTTATTTTATTTCCTTTTATTTCCTTTGTGTCCCCAGCCATCGGGTCTACTGGCTTGTATCAAGCTTTAGACTTTTTTTTGAGCTTTAAAATAATTTTTAAGCTTCCTGGAGTTTGGAGGTATTTTGACACCTGTAGGGTGTGAATTATAGAAGCAGTACCAGATGTGGCAGCAGCTGGGAAGCCCAGTAAGCTTACACTGTCCTTAAAGCATTCATTTAAGAGATCCTAATTTTTTTAGAGGATTTTTTTCTATTTTTTTATTTTATTTTTATTATTATTATTATTATTATTATTATTGTTATTATTGTTATTATTATTATTATTATTATTCCTTGTGAGGAGCAAGCAAACCTTTATTACTTCAGAGGGTCATCACTGTGTGAGGTCATCTGTTGTACACTTATGTGATAATAATTCATATAAAAATAGCATATGGCTATTATATGCTTCACACACGTTATTATACATCTGTTCACACTCATAAACACCATACCATGGATATTGTTTCTTGAAAATGTGCAGTCACTATTTCATTTCATTCCATACACTTACAATACACATTTTTGTTATGTGCATTGTGCACAAGTGTGTTATATGTATAATTCATATTGAACTTGTCCTTAGATTGCTGCAGTGCAGTGCCCACTAGCTTTATTCATCAGCATTCCAGATGAATTGGTGAATTGGTGATCTGAATAAAGTTATTTGTTTTCATCATTATTCCTCCTACAAATATTGCAGGCTTCAATAATCACTGCACCTACTACCTGCGCCACCCAGTAACTTCTTACCTTGTGGCATAGGGAATTGGATGTTTGAATGACGTTTCCGGGAACGCATGCGTTTTTTTTTAACATGGGCTCCTATGGGAAACGCATGCGTTTTTGAATGGCACTAAAAGGTACTAACTGTACATGCGTTTTTGCATGCGTTTCCCATAGGAACCCATGTTATAAAAACGCATGCTTTCTCTACAAAAACGCATGCGTTTTTCAAAACGCTCAAAAAAATACTACAAGCACTATTTTTAGGTGCAGATTCAAATACGCACCCAAAAACGCAGGGAGCCATCACACACCTTACAAAACTCATGCTGACATGAAAAAAAGCATGAGTTTTGTTAAATCACTTAAAAAAACGCATGGCAACTGTGACCACAGCCTTACACTTTCAAATGTGTAGAATAAGCCACCATATGCTATAATGATCGCTTTGAACTGGATTATTTGGCAGCAGCGCGGATTTGATACCATTTTTCCTGATACTCTGCATAATCAACTTGCGTTGGTATATGTGGTTGCTGTGGCAGTTGCCTCTAACACTTTCATTTGCTTGTGGGTCACAACCATACAAGGTAAGTACTATATTGCTTCCCTGCTAATCCTTCCTCTCCCTGGGTAAGACCCTATTGTGCTTTTCTTTTCCACAGTTTATTGCTGTTCTAAACTTTCTTAGCATTGCACAAGGTGCTGGAATCATAACCTCTTCAGGTAATGAAATTAGGACCTGTGCAATGCTAAGGAAGTCCTAAAAACTGGCACTGTTTTGGGACTTTGAGGACTGTAGTTAGCCACCTCGTCCCTAGAAGTCTCTGTGGTAGAAGCCAGAGATCCTTGAGTTCTTTCACCACAACTGTGGCCCACTCTGGACCCTCTTAGGCCCTGTTGCCATGGTGCATTGTTTGAAGCTTTTTTGATGCAGGTTTTTGGACTCTGCATCAAAATCTGCATATCTATCATGAGGTGAGTAAAGTCTATGAAAGGTGCTGTGCCCACGTTGTTTTTTTATCCTTGCACATATGATTCATATTTCTTTTATCTGCCCCAAAATCTGCACCAAATCTACGAGGAAAAAAAACACATTGGCATAGCACTTCTGAACTTTCAGACTTAGCTGGCTTCTGGATAGACATGCAGATTTTGATGCAGAATCTCAAAATCTGCTTACAAAGAAACATCGAACAATGTACTGTGGGCATGAGGCCTTGTATCAATATGGTGGGGTCTTGTTCACAGAAAGCATTTCCAATATGATGTGAGAGCAGGCACGGTGAGAGTGTGACAAGCCGTGCCATCTCAAACATTACTGCACTTCAGGGTCAAAGGGTCACACAGGGTATTTCCTGCATGGTTGCACTCCCTAATGTCACTGCAACTCACACATTCTGTCTCACGATACCAACGAGATGTATCCATTACGTCTCGTGAGATATCACGGCTCTCACAAGACAGCTAGTGTTACAAGCGCTGATGCCACTGAGGTTATCTTAGGTCACATATCAGTATTCCCTACTGTGGGATTCCTGCTGTGTAACCTGAGACAACCTGAGGGAAGTCCTAAAGATGTCAGAGGTTCATGAGCCTGAAAGTATGGTGAGTGTAACAGTGGGGTTGAAGCTTGCTAAGTGATGGTGAATGAAGCTAATGTCTGTGCCAAAACAGCAGGGCTATGCTAAAAAATGGTTTGAGCTGAGTTTGGCAGCTTTTGGGCCCCTTCTAAGGTATTTTATAGGCACTTGATTTTGCTTCTTATTGATTTGAATGGGGATCATATGTTCGGCGAACTGTTCGACAAACATTGTTCGTTCGGTGAACTGAACTGAATTCAAACTTCCAAAGTTTTGCTCATCTCAAATTGTGGCCTCCTTTAAAGTTAAGTCTAGAGATTAGCTTCATTGGAGTACCTAGATGATAGTTAGTGGGCACGAGTGAGCAGCTACAGCGACTATGGAAATATTTAAATGGCATTGTCAGATATTATTTAAAAAAAATGAGAAAAAGTTGAAGAGAATATATGGTACGTCAAATCGGTTCAATAAAATTGAAAAAGTTCTTTATGTTTTTAATAATAAAGAGATGTTATAGGTCATCTTGCATGCATGACAATCTAAATTGCTATGCATGCAAGATGATCTATAATATCTTTTTTTTACGGTATATAAGAAAAGCAACTTTTGAATTTTATTGAACGGATAGGATGTGCTTTATGTTACCTTCAAGTTTTCCTCAAGCTGACTGATTGCAGCAGTTGGCACGTGCACCCATCTGGATTAATACATTGTACACAGCGGAGGATTAATCTCAGCAAATGTTTTTTCTTTAAAAAAAAATGGTATTGTTACATGTGTAGTTGCACAAACAAATAAAATACATACTTATGTATTCAAAATTATAAGTGTTAAAATGGGAAAAATATTCAATTGAAAAAATAAATAGGATACAAAATGTCATTGAGTGAATAAGTTAATATCATGTTTTTTAATTAAAAAATAGCTATTGGCAAATCCTAAAACCATCTAATATTTGATCATGTGACATAACTATCTAGAATTGAGTTATTCAATGATTTAAAATAAGACTGCCTGCTGGAGTCAGTACAGAGAACGGTTTTGCAAGAATGACTCTCATTCAGTCAAACCCAAGCTGTCCTTGTATTACAAAAATTGCCATTCATCAACCACTACAGAGAAAATGCCTGGTGTATGTACTGGAGGCATGATGATCAACTAGTTAACCTATGGTTGAATTTTCAAACAAGTTACCTCTGATGAGAAAATTGTTTCAAAGCAAACTCTGGAAGACAAGATCCAAGGCACAGATTATAGACTATACAGGCTAGGTTTGTCTGTTAGGTTGAAGTGTCCCATAGAAGTCTACAAATGTCAACCTTGCAAACTCTAGTTTCTGTTCAATCTCTTCATTTCCAACCTTTCTATATTACATTATATACATTCAATATTAAAGACACATGTAAGGGGTCCTTCACACACAGCAACATTACTAATGATCTCGCTGAAACATCACAGGATTTGTGACGTAACAGCGACCTTGCCAGCGACCTTGCTGCGTGTGACACGCATCAGCAATCAGGCCTCTGCTGTGAGATTGTTGATCGTTACAAATCGTTCATGACAATTTTTTGGTCGTGACGCTCCTGCAGGGCAGCGTGCATCGGTGTGTATGACACCTTAACAATGACATAATTAGCGATTCAGAACCCGGCCACGTAGGCGTGCTTTTGCGTTGCCTTTCCTGCCCCATCATCTCCGATTGCTGCTGCGTTCTGATTGTGCGGCTTTGACTGAACAGAAGGCAACTTACTGTAGAAGCGCTTCGGTCCTTTGTTCCAAAACTACTTTGTTCTGAGCGTGCTGGTTTTCGGATCATAGTAGAGAGGTCTCCAGGCTGCAATACTGCAGATAGAGTATAGTTGTATAAATGCTGTATAGATGAAGCAGTGTGGAGTCGCAGCACAGAGAACTCTACAAAGACCCGCCAACCAACACAAGCAAAGAATACAAGCGCGACTTTTGGCCATCTTTTCAAGCTCAGTCAACCAATCAGAATGCACTAGCGAGCACCAATCGGAGCTGAGGGGACGTGGTAAAGCACACCTAGGTGGCTTCAGTGTCAAACACCACGCCCCTAACATAGCTGTAAATCGTCAAATTAGCTGCTGTGTGACACATCTCCAACGACCAGCGAGGTCGTTATGTGAGTCCATATCGTTTCTGCGTCATTGAGCAGATCAGCCTGTTTGACTGCTCACCAGTGACCACGTAGCGACGCACCAGCGATCCCCGGCCAGGTCGAATCGTGGCCGTGATCGCTAGAAAGTTGCAGCGTGTAAAAGGGCCCTAAGATACATTCTATTGTTAAACATTTGTTCCGAATAGTAAAGGTAACTGATATTCAAAAATACATAATTTAATTAAGGCTTTTCTTTATACTGCTCATAGACAAAGGTCCATTTTACTTTTCTTGTTTTAATGTATAAGTAGTGCCTACATTCATCTGGATCATATGGCTTTACATACACAGATCTTGAATAATAATCATCTAAATGTCACAGAGGTCACTTTTAGACACTCATGTAATTTCCATATTAGTCAAGACGATTTACCCCCTAACACTCTGAGTTAAGATTTTGAAGGTTAATTGATCTTGCACCCACGAGGAGCTCCCATGTGATCTAACATGGTTCAAGTGATTTCTACTGTAGTTTGGCGTTTTAACTCTATACACCCTAATCTTGACTTCCAAGCTCTTGACTGTTGATTAAATCTTCTTGATTATTGACTTTTACGTCAAGCTACTGACCTTTGGCCATGACCCTCTGACTGTCTTATAAAGAAGACATCTTTTTATATCTTACCTAATGAGCAGTGAAAGATAGGTAAGGTCATCTATTCTCACAATATTTTAAGGGTCTAGCTCTAAAATGTAGTTTAATAAGAAAAATCTTAAAACGAAATTAAAACATTGAAAAAGTTCTATGGACTTCTTTATTAAAGAATAAAATGCAGATATGCCTCAAGCTCATTTGTATTTTTATGCTATAAATTATTTATTTGAATTTAAATTCAAGAATATTAACACTGACTGGAGACATTGTGTCTCCTCAACTTAAAGTAAATCCATAATTTATAACAGAGCTTTTCCTCTGTACAGTGATGCATTGAAATATATTCTCTGCCATGTAACGCCAACTGTAAAGAAAAATAGATCTCATTAAAAATAAGCAGCAAAACCTGATTTTTAAATCTTAGGACAATTTGTCCCTCCTTTTTCTGTAAACTAGACCATGCAATCAGATGACAAGCTCTTTGAAGGTACTAAACATCCTTATAGGAATCCAGGTGGTTAGTGTCATGTGTTGACTGCTGCAGTCTATGAGTGAAGCTCTCTGCAGTTTTATTAGCAGTTAAATCCCTTTGGCGCATTCAGTGTTAATGTTCAGATGCTGCTGCATTGCTATGTGTGGCTCTGCAGGTGGAGTTGTAGGTTTGTTATGATGCGCCCCGGGGGCCTTGGGGTCCCCAGAACAAGGCTTTTGTTGCTTCCGGGGGAGTCACAGGGGTCGAAGGCCAGTCTTCATGGCCCTGGGTGTCGAGTTTAAAAGTTCTGGGAATTGGTGAATTAGGGCTAATGGTCATGATGCCACCCATGGTGTTTGGCTGTTGGGGCCGATGCTGCCGTGCAGGACCTCTGGGGATGATGGGTGTGCAGCTGTGATGACATTGCTCCCCACGGGTAGAGTGGGTCCCCAGGGCAACCGGTGGTAGGCCATGGGGGTAGAGGACTGAGAGTGCGGAATAACCAACAGGCACACAGGTTGAAATCTCCATTACCTTTACTGTCAGAGAGGAGGGATGTTGCACTCATTGTAATAGGGTAGGGTCACACATGGCAGTCCGTTTTCCTGCCTTTCCCTAACCTGTGTCAGTTTTTGGAAATTGCCATGTTTGCTTCTAAAAAACACTAATGGTACCTTTACACGCGGCAACATTTCTAGGGTGTCAACAGGTAACTTACTGGCTGCAGTGAAATCATGGAGACAAGGTTCTATCTTGTTGCTGTGTACAAATGGAATAATGTCTCCATGATTTCACTGCAACCTGTAAGTTACCTGTTGACACCCTAGAAATGTTGCCGCTTGTAAAGGTACCATACGAGTTAACGCATGCGTTAACGCATGGTACCTATATGTGTTAACCATGTGTTAACAGATGCATTTTGCATAGGGCCCCATGTTAAAAAAACACATGCATTTTTTTACTGCACCCAAAAACGCTGCTGCAGCAATTTTGGTGCCCGTTACAAAAATGCATAGCCTTTTTTTAGTGCACTTTAGACAATGTGTTTCTTGCATTGGAGCCTTTTACGGATCCATTTTTCAGAAATTTCTAAGTTGAAAAACAGATGCTTTTACCGGATCCAGGGCTTGTGTGTGACCCTAGCCCAGAGGTTCCCAACTCCAGGCCTCAAGGCACACCAACAGTGCAGGTTTTCAGGATTTCCTTAGTATTGCACAGGTGTTAATGTGATCAAATGCACAGGTAATGATTCCAACTCCTGTGCAATACTAAGGAGATCCTGAAAACATGCACTGTTGGTGTGCCTTGAGGCCTGGAGTTGGGAACCTCTGCCCTAGCCATAGGGTGCTCAGAGGTAAAAATACTAAGTAAAGTGTTCATTTATTGGACAATTCTGGCACAGGAGTCAATACATAATAAAAAAACCAACATTTCAGCCTTACAGTGCTGCTTTTTTCACGGTTTATCTACATCAAAATATACAGAAAAAACATAAACAAAGTCAGTGCCAGTGTACTAATACCATCATCATAAAACTGAGATAAACAGGAAATAAATGTCCGTATATCAACGTATAGTCTGATGAATGCAATCTTGTAGGCTGTGATACATTACAGTAAAATATATATATATATATATATATAAACCAAGTAAAAGTCCATGCAGCACACAGCTACCACCAATGATGCACAGTGCTAACAAGCCATATGTGATTGAGGAAAAAATTCAAAAACTTACGTTTTTTCAAAAAACTCAATAATCTTATCTTTTAATCTGGAGTTCTTAGTACATACATTGGCCAATGTCTGCTTGCTCATCAACTACGACAAAGTGACTCCAGGTATGATGAGCCCTATCTGACATCCCTGCCTTCCTTGTCCACCCCCCACCTCGCGGTGGGCAGGCACCAGGCGTCCTATGCTTGCACCAGTTCACACTGGTCTGCTGAGTGCTGTGCAGCTTTTCCAAATTATATATATATATATATATATATATAAAACAAGAAAAAAAACTGCACAGCACTCGCAGACTAATGTGAACTGGTGCTAGCAAGGACGCAGGGTCAAATAATTTAATAAAAACTTCTTGCAGCACACAGCTACTACCAATGATGTACAAATGCTACAAGCTATATGTATATGAGGAAAAAGTTAAAAACTTACGTTTTTTTCAAAAAACTCAAAAATTCTAATTTTTTATTTCTGAAGTTCTTGGTACACACATTGGCCAATGTCTGCTTGCTCATCAACTGCGACAAAGTGACTTCAGGTCTAATGAGTCCTATCGCTGACATCCCTGTCCTCCTTGTCCACCCCCCCACTCCTCAGTGGGCAGACACCATCTAGACCCTCGATCACCTGTAGGTAATGAGGGTGCAATTTGCAGTCATGGAGCCTGCAACTCCATGTGATATACATCACAGTAAAGATATATATATAATATATATAATTAACTATGTATCGAGTGTCCGTGCCACTCTAGTGCTGTAGTGTGGGGTATTCGATAATCTTCAAATGGCCGCAGTGAAACTATGTGCGATCATGATCACACATAGTTCTACTGCGGCCATTTGACGATTATCATAGGTAATCATACATATGCGATATAATGTATGTTTATCTGGAGCATTACCTATGCATAAGACTCAGCATATTGTATTCAGATGTATATATATCTTTACCGTGATGCCATGTGATGTATAAGAGCCTAAAAGATTGCATTCATCAGACTATGCGTTGATATACGGTCATTTATATCCTGTTTATCTCACTTCTATGTTGATGGTATTAGTACACTGGCACTGACTTTGCTTATGTTTTTTCTGTATATCTTGATGTAGATAAACCATGAAAAAAGCAGCACTGTAAGGCTGTAACTTTGGTTTTATTATGTATTGACTCCTGTGCCAGATTTGTAAAGAAATTAGCACTATTTTCTAAGCATCCTGTTTTCAATTGTTTTGGTGTGCCAGAACACTTCTACATTTTATCCATTACCTTTACTGGCAGAAGTAGCAGGTTTAGTCCTGGGTACTGTCCACAAAAGATGTTGGAAATCTGGGTGGCCTGGAAGCAAGTTGGGGATCTCCTCACCCAGTGAGTTCTGATGTCTCCCTGTTGCGCTAATCTTGGTGGGTCCTGGCTGCCTGTAGGTAAGCTGTGACCCTCTCCTCCTGCGTAAAGTCTCTCACACTTATGACAGGCAGCTTGAGCCCTTCCAGGGTACCACTCCTCTGCCTTCTGTCCCAAAGCTCTCTGGTGCTGCTGTGCCTCCTGGGCTTTGTTATGGACGGGAGACTTGGAATTTCCGGTCTTGACTTCTGGGCCTGGAATCTCTCACAACCTCGAACTCTGGTGTCCGCCTCTGGTGCTCTGCACTGCGGTTAGCCCGGTAACTGGCTCCACTCTCCAGGCCTACTCCTCTTCTTCCTCAGACCCTCTCCTTTGGATCCCTCACACTGGCTAGTTTCTGTCCCGGGACAAGCCTTACTCCACTCCAGCCCACGGGACCTCTTCATAGTCCTAATAGGAACTGAACTGCCTAAGCCCACCCCAGGCCAGGACCTCCCATGAACTTGGGTTTCAGAGCTCCCCCTTCTGGTCTGGAGTCAGGATGGTGTTATGTGTAGTGGGCTTACCTGGTGTGGATATTCCTGCTTGCTTCCAAGCACAACATAAACCCCCGAGGGAGACAATTTCATTGTGGCAACCGGACTCTGGGGTGCCACAGTCAGGTGACCACGACCCTGGCATTTAATTAGCCTCCTCTTCCACCGGTTGCTGATTGTTTCCCTGTGGCTTGATCATTAGAGCTTAGAAGACATCTGTGCATTCATGCTGAAGCTTCATGTGAAAGTTGCTGTGTATCCTGGTCTGTGGTTGGTGGAGGTGAGGAAAAGTTAGCAGAGGGCTAGTTGACGATCAGAGAGTAAGGATAGTGGCCCAGACCCCCTCACCATCAGAGGTACCTATGGGTACAGTGTCAGACTAGGGATGCCAGTCAGACCAGCTACCCAGTTTACCTTGCCCGTTATTACTATCCTGCTTTCCATTCCCTCATCCTCTACACCACAAATGCTGACAGTAAGCAAGCTTTTGGGCAATGCTTACTTAGAAAAAAGTATGTAAAAGAAGAAAATTGCCGCTTTTCTCTTTTCATGCACTGAAATTTGTAATGCCCTGCCATACTCTATTAAGTAACACATTATATGAAGACTTAAAAGTTTTTGGGATGACATGAATGTTATTTAGTGAAAAGATGATAAAGAGTATAAGGCTACGTTCACACATAGCGCTTTTTTGTGCTTTTTTGTACGGGCGCTTTTTTGCAGCGTTTTGCACCCGCACAAAAAAGCGAAAAAAGCCCCGTAAAAAACGTGGTGCATTCACACACCGCAATTTTTTTATGGGCTCACTTCTCCCCCAAAAGCGCAGGGGAGAAGTGATGTCACAAAGGGGAGGAAGAATCCTCCCCTGTGTGACATCTGTGCCAGCCCCTTTTGAGTTTCGTAGAGTATTAATATACACTACAAAACCCAAATTGAATTAGTCAAAATGTGTAAAAAATAATAAAAATTGAATACTTACCCTTCGCCGGGTGTTCTGGGAGCCGGGAGCCGAGACATCCACAGATATCGACCTTCCAGGACCTATCAAGATCGCTGATTGTCCGCTTACGGTCATGTGATATGGGTGTCATATCACATCACATATCACATGACTGCGAGCGTGTGACATCACCTCCAGCAGTGCCGGCGTATTCCTGCTGGCATTGTGCATTGTCTGAACGGCGATGCACAATTCCAGGGGGAATAATAGGTTCCTATGGGAGAAAGCAGGGGCACAGGTGCGTAAAGAATTGACATGGTCATTCTTTTTACACCTGCGCATTCTCCCATAAAAGTGCTGCGTATATTTACGCACTGTCTTGCATGGCAAAGTGATTACACATTCACTTTGCTGGCAGATGCAGACACACATTGCGCATTTTTGAAAAGCGCGTGCAAAAAAGCGCACAAAAATTTGACGACAGAAATCTAGGAAATAAAAAGTTTGTAACATTTGGCGTTTTCTTGTGAGTTTGATGCAACTCCACTAAAAAAGTCTGAGTTAGGCAGCAACCTGGCGAGAAAAGGCATCAATTTAAGCATTACTTCTTACATCAGAAATGCTACCCCAGTCGGTAACTGTAGTAGCAAGTTTGGTGAGGCGTAGAGAGGTGCACACCACTGAGAAGATGCGTTATATTAAATAATTGGCATGTGTCTCTCAAAAAAGTTGACACATTTTCTGTCATGGTTATCTACATAAAGAGTGGCATGTGGATCACCAGTCTTAATGAATTAACCACTAAGTGTGAGCTCCTGTGGAGGAAATCAAGAAAATCAAAGCAGCCAATATATTTATAATGGTATTGTGAAAGCCAGTAATACATGGAATTTTTAATTGGGTTTTTTCGACTCCACTGATAGCATCATGATGTAAGGAGTGCCTGATTTCTGCAGTGTATCACTGATTTTACTCATTTCTGAAGTTTTGCTTAAAAGCTGTTGTATATGAGGCAAGTGTTTCAGTTCTCCGAATGCTAAACCCACCAACACCACTGATTGACAGCTTTCTATGTACACTGTTCATAGAAAGCTGTCAGTGTCAAGTAAGTACCCATTGTTATTTACATGTACTGTTACTATTTAATTATTTACTTTCTGCAGGGCATTTTCTCATTTTCTTTTTGTTAAAATATATTTAGTGCAACAACTCCATTCCTGTATATGTTAAGTGTTCTTTTGCCAGGTTAGTGTATTGTTTATAAAGTTAGATAAAAAAAAAAAACACTCCCAGAGGTTCACACACAGGAAAGACCATGTGACTGTACCCAGTTTCCTGTGTCTGTGCATGAGAGGAGAAGCAGCCTGCTGATGCTGCCCAGAGACACTTAAGATATGTAAATTGCTGATTCCACAAAGCCTATCATATCTGTAGCTGTTTATTGCTAATTAAAACTCTGTTCTGTTGTCAACACCCTTGAGAGTATCCTGAATGATCCACTGCCAACAGGTTATGGGCCCAGCATGATACAGAACCCCAGGAGTGACACAGAAGAATAATACAGCAACAGAAGTCCAAAGCAAAAGCAGCACAGAGCAACAGAGTAGATGTCCACAAGCAGGGATCACTGCATGTTCTCAGTGCAAAATCTCACCAATCAGAATTATCAATTCTGGAAATTCAAGGTGAGGATGCTGCTCATAAGAGAATGTACATGGAAATATACGCAGGAACAAGTCTCATTCATTACCAGATGACTGGCTAGAGAAGGATCAGAAAGCACAAAGCACTACCTCCCTCAGTGTAGATGATGAATAGATTGTGCATATATGCAAGTGTGCAACTGTAAAACCGATGTGGGATGAATTACAGAAAGTGCATGAAACTCAGCAATAAGCTTTATCTCATGAGAAGCTGTACTAGTCTAAGCTAAGTGATGGCCAGAATAGCATGGTCAACTTGCAAATGGTGTTGAAAACAAGCAATGTAGTCAAATGATGAAGTGCACTAGCTGTTTTAAAGGCCGGTTTACATGTAGCGACATCGCTTCCCTAAGGAAGGTGCCAGGAGGGCACCGAAACGCGTAGGAGGCAGGCGGAAATAAAGTATTTCGCGGAAGTTCTATCTTTACGTGTTTTCTTTGGAGTGGATGATCGTGGCAGCGCGGACTGTGACACACCATTTTTTCCCTATCATCTGATGTATTTCCACACTTGTGTGGACGGTGGAAGTCCTGCAGCGGCTATCTGGTAACAATCATCAATAAACGCCTTCAAGCCAGTTGTGGGTTACACAACTGCCCCAGGTGAGTGAATCCCTATTTTCACCGCTTACACACTCAGTGCCACATTGATAGGGCACTATTGCGCCTCTTGTTCCCCCTCCTTTTTTATCTTAATACGTTTGCTTATCTCGGTGGCAGCCGGGATAAGCAAAGAATACGGGAACCGGATTGCTCAGGATTACACATCCTGAGCAATCTGGTTATCACAATGCGGTTCCCTCCACACATTTTTCATTAAAAATGTGTGGGACCGCAATTGCGTTCACCGGATGCAGATCTGGATGCGGTGAACGCAATTCAAGTTTTAAGTGTGACCCTAGCCTAAGACAGCTATCTGTGCCTTAATCAGCTCCTTGACTTCAGAAGAGTTAGATCTAATGATAACTAGTTAGGCTAGGGTCACACTTGGGAACCTGCATCCAGTAACTGGATGCATTACTGGATCCAGTTTTTCCCCTTGTCTGTTTGGAGGCATTTTTACGTATAGTACGTATAGATATCATTGACGATGCAGCAACAATTCCATGACAAGCAAACAATACTTGCGGCCTTGCTCGCCTATGTCCTTCACTTCTCAATAGGCAAGGTCGTTAACAACATCGTTATCGAGGTGTCACACACACCCATGCTGCAGGTTGAATGAACGCTCATCGTTTGGTTTAAGGTCCGGTTCACTAACCTCCCATCAACGATCTGCCCGATTATCGTTGATCAGATGTACATGTCACACTGAATGACATCGTTACGACGTCGTTAGAACGACTGAAAACATGTGACGTTTCAACGATATAGTGTGTGACGGGGCCTTTAGAATGCTTTTTGTATCCATCAGGTATCAATCTATCTTTATCTATTTATCTGTTCATCCCATATCAATTCATTGTATCTATGTATCTAAAAAATAGAAAAAATCAAGAGCAGCACATAGAAAGTATCTTCAGGTACAATGCCTACCTTTGCAACATTTCCTTTGCTAGGTACATGCCAAAAAGATGAAGTAGGCAGCACTCTCAAAAAAGTTTAGCTACAGACCTTTATTAGCCCTGGTTTTTCAATGGCAACATTTCAATCATTTTAATTCACACAGAATCTTTATCAAGCCTTGATAAAGATTCTGTATGAATTAAAACATTGCCACTGAACAACCAGGGCCAATAATGGTCTGTAGCTGAAATTTTTTAAAAGTTCTGCCTACGTCTATCTATCTATCTAGCTATCTATCTAGCTATTTGTCTGTCTGTCTGTCTGTCTATCTATCTTTTATTATTATTATTATTTATTTATAGAGCACCATTGAATCCAAGGTGCTGTACATGAGAAGTTGTTCTGAAGAGATGGGTTTTCAGGTTCCGCTCGAAGGTTCCAAGTGTGGGGGACAGTCGGACGTTTTGTGGTGCAGAATTCCAGAGGATGAGGGATGCTCGGGCGAAGTCTTGCAGGCTAGATGAGGAACGTACAAGTGTGGAGGAAAGGAGGAGGTCTTGGGAGGATCGAAGATTACGATTTGGATGAGATCGGGAGATTAGTTCAGAGATATATATAGGGGGGGGGGATAGATTGTAGACCGCTTTGCAAGTCAATGTTAGTAGTTTTAATTGGATACACTGGGGAATTGGGAGCCAGTGGAGGGATTTGCAGAGGGTAGAAGTGGAGGAACAGTGAGGAGAAAAGTGGATTAGTCGGGCAGCAGAGTTAAGGACAGATTGGAGAGGTGCAAGAGTGTTAGCAGGGAGGCCACAAAGGAGGAGGTTGCAGTTGTCGAGATAGGAGATGATGAAGGCATGCACTAGTAGTTTAGTAGTTTGAGGGTTGAGGAAGGGATGGATTCTGGAAATATTTTTGACTTGGAGGCAGCAGGAGGTGACGACAGCTTGAATGTGTGGTCTGAAGGATAAGGCAGAGTCAAGGAACACTCCGAGGCAGTGAACTTCAGGTACAGGCCAAAGTGTGATATAATTTATAGTGATTGATCAGGTAAGAGAGGTGCTCGAGATGGGTAAGAGATGATGGGTTCAGTTTTGTCTACATTTAGTTTAAGTAAGCGAGAAGAGAAGAAGGAGGATATTGCTTATAGACACTTTGGGATTCTGGACAGCAGAGATGTGATGTCTGGGCCAGAGAGGTAGATCTGAGTGTTGCCAGCATACAGGTGATACTGGAATCCATGGGACTTTATGAGTTGTTTAAGGCTAAGGGTATATATGGAAAAAAGAAGAGGTCCCAGGACAGAGCCTTGAGGGACCCCAACAGAGATAGGATGGGGTAAGGAGGTAGTGTTGGAGTGGGAGACACTAAATGTGCGGTTGGAAAGATAGGAAGAGAACCAGGAGAGGGAAAGGTCCGGAGGCAGTGGTCGACTGTGTCGAATGCTGTGGACAGGTCAAGAAGGAGGAAGATAGGTAAGTAGGTTGTTAGTAATTTTGGTTAAGGCAGTTTCGGTGGAGTGGTGGGGGCGGAATCCAGATTGAAGATTGCCAATAAGAGTTGGATGAGAGGTGGGATGAGAGTACAGTGTGGACATGCTTTTCAAGAAGTTTGGAGGCAAATGGGAACAGCGATATGGGGCGGAAGCTGGATGTGGAGGTCGGATCAAGAGCTGGCTTCTTCAAGACAGGTGTAATTGTTGCATGTCTGAAAGCGGAAGGAAAGGTACCGGAGGTTAGTGATAGATTGAACAGGTGGGTTAGGGCTAGGATAAGCGTGGTGGTGAGGTTGGGGAGGAAGTGGGATGGGATGGGGTCCTATGCACAAGTGGTGAGGTGTGATTTGGAGAGGAGGTGTGCAAGTTCTCCTTCAGCGATGGAGGGAAGGAAGGTTAGTGGGGGAGGGGAGTGGTCTTATATACATAGGGGTTGTGATGGTTGGGTAGCAAAGACTTGTCTTATCTATCAGTCTATCCATAACATCTCAATTCATTGTATATATTTATGGAGAGAGACACACTAAGGCAGATGCATGCAGGATACTCGCATGAGTCTCGCATGACTTACCCATCTCTCTTGATGGGAGCACTTCAGTTGTTTGTGTTTCTATGGAGCTAACGTTTTCCCGTTCAGAGAGCCAGCAGCCATCCCGGATGAGTCATGCGAGACTCATGCGAGTATCTCAAATACATCTCGCATAGTGCGTCTCCAGCCTATCTGTTTGTCTATACATCTCATATCAATTCAATGTATTTGTCTATTTATTGATTGATTGGTCTTTCTACCTATCTATAGGGGCTGTCACATGCTACGATATATTTAGCTGATGTCGTTGAAACATCACGGGTTTTCCATCGTTCAAACGATGTCGTTGCGTGTGACACTTCGATCTTATAAGCGATAAGTGGTCTGATCGTTCATCGCAGATATGAGATCCAGACGCCAAATCAGATGATGTCGATCATGCAATCTGCTTACATCATTCAGTGTGACACCGCGATAACGATCTCCTTAACGATTTTGCCTATTCACAGCATTGACAAGCATCGTTGCTGCTTCGTGAACGATATCTACATGTGACACCTCACTAACGATGTTGTTCATGAGCGCACACCCTGAGATCGTAGGTGAGATCTCTAACAAAATCGTCGTGTGTGACGGCCCCTTATCTCATATTTTTGGCTGAAGGTCAAAAACATTTAGCGTTAGAATATTTTTTTGTGACAATGTTACGATGTGTTTAACAATAAATGCTTATTATTTCTATCCAACTTTTTACACAATACATTATATAATATAAGATAATTTGATATATCCAGTATACGTTTCATGCAAATAATATGTTCATTTATTATTAGGCCTGTAAGACTTACAATTCTAGAACATAATAACCCCAGACTAATTTCATATCAAATGTAAAACAGGCCATTTTATACTGTACAAAATGGTAAAAAGCCAAGCACTTGGAGACTTAGAGTCTTGAGTATTATTTTATTAAAAGTGCTTTTCTCATTTCCTCTGGTTTTGCTATGATTAACTACTCATTGGAGGACTGATGAATCTAATTGCATGCATTATTACAATACTTTGCAAGACTGTTGAAATAAGAATGATGTAAATAGTTCCAAGCCTCTTACCAATGAATAGGTAGATAAGTGGGTCTGAGAGCAATTTATTTTATGCCATCAAATTGTACAACAGCATTCAGTGTATCTTCACTCAGATATAAATAAAAAAAGCATAAAATATCATTAATACTTCCAAGAAAGCCTGGAAACCTTATATCCCTGCAGCTTCAGTCTCCGTTCATAATGGCAGATAAAATATTTATCTGTCTTGGTGATTATTCCATCTCTGTTTATTCCTTTTCACAAGGACATACTGTAATTTATATAAAAAGACATTTTCTGTTATTGTGATTTATTCTAAGACCACTTCCTTTATGTGTCTTTACTGCAGAATTTTACCCTAAGTAGCCAACAGAGACGATTTTTAGCAATTAACAATCTATATTTTATTGCTGTGTAAAAAGGGCATCTTTTTCTTGTGTGTGCATTACACAGTATCGCTTAAATGGGAATTGTAACTTTAACAAACTTTGCAGAAATCAATATTACAGGGCAAATAAAAGAAACTTTCTATTATATATTATAGGGTTCGGCTTTTACAATGAAGGAAATAATTATTTGATATCTTGTTGATCTGGTAAGTTTATCCACTGATAAAGACATGAACAGTCTTATATATAGTTTTAAGGGTAGGTTAATCTTAACAGTTACTTATCACCCAGCATCTTACTTATGGTTTTGTAGCCCATTCCAGCCTTGTGCAGGTCTAGGATCTTTTCCCTGACATTCTTAGGCCGGCTTCACACTGCGTGTGTGATCCGATCCGTGGCTGTCCGCTTGAGGCAGACAGCCGCGGACCGGATCAGCACACAGGGCGGGGGGGCTATCATGCCCTCCGGTCCAGTGTGCAGCGCACGCAGCTGCAGCCGCTGACAGGTCAGGACCGCGGCGCCTGCAGTCCTGACTTATCAGCAGTGGGAACTACGTGCGCTGCACACAGGACCGGAGGGCATAATAGCCCCCTGTCCTGTGTGCTGATCTGGTCCGTGGCTGTCTGCCTCAAGCGGACAGCCACGGATTGGATCACACACACAGTGTGAAGCCGGCCTTAGAAAGCTCTTGTACATGTTGTAGAGGTTAGAGTCTGACTGATTAATTGAGTGTGTGATCAGGAGTCCTTTATACAGATGAAAATTTAAGACAGCTGTATTTAATGCAGGTAACAAGTTGATTAGGAGCGTATAAGGGTGCGTGCACACGATCAGTATACGCAGTGTTATGGACGCAGCATCTTGGCGCTGAATGCAAAACGCTGCATAGTACAGTATAAACATAGTGGATGGGATTTCAAGAAATCCCATCCTCACAATGTTTAACCTGACCGCAGCGATCTGACAGCTGCGGTGTGGGTTGTCGTCATTCCGCTCCTCCCCAGCATGTTCATTTCATGCTGCGGAGTCGGAAGTGGCTCCCATCGCGTGACTGCAAGGAGAAGCCGCCCTGCACCCGCCGCACATGGTGAGTACAGGGCAGCTGCGGTCTCCCTGCGGGCACCCGCGGTTTCACTCAGGTCTGGAGGAGCTGCGTCCAACACGCAGCTTCTCCGGACTGTGAGCACACAGCCTAAGGCTGGCTTCACACCATGGCCCAGCCGGTCTGGGGCTGTCGGGCATGAACCTGACAGCCCCGGACCGGATCAGCACACAGAACCGGAGGGCCAAATGTGCCCTTCGGTCCTGTGTGCAGTCGGACACATCTGCAGCTGCTAATGATTCAGGGAGCTAGCCATAGAAGCGTGCAGTCGCCGGTGTCCGGTTCTCGGATCGTCCCGGACTGGGGCAATCCGGCCTCATAGGCTCCCATGTAGGGAGTGTCGGATTGCCCCATATCCGGGAGGATCCGGGAGAATCCGGGCGAATCCGGGATACAGGTTTTTGGGGAGATTTTTCTCCCCGGACACAAAAACATTGCAAGCAACGTTTTTGTGTCCAGCGAGAATAATCTGAATTCTCCCAGATTCATCCAGAGAGATGGAAACCGGATGGCACAGAGCTGCCATCCGGCTCCATCCGGCCCCATAGGCTACTATGGGGCCAAAAACTGGTCCGGGGCTGTCTGGTTCACACCGGACAGCCCCGGACCGGACTGCGCCGTGGTGTGAAGCCAGTCTAAGGCTGGTTTCACACTGCAGTTTTTTTTCCAGATCAGGTTCGATCAGGTTTGTGTGCCAAAACCAGGAGAGGAACCAGGAGAGGAACTTGCAGAGAAAAACTATAATTGAAAGATTGACACCTGTACTGAGTTTTGGAGACACTCCTGGTTTTGACACACAAACCTGATCGAACCTGATTAGGGAAAAAACTGCAGTGTGAAGCCAACGTAACTGGTCTGTAGAGCCAGAAATCCTAGTGGTTGGTAGGGGATCAAATACTTATTTCTTTCTTCACAATGACATTTATATAATTTAGACAATGTGATTTTCTGGAATTTATTTTTGATATTCTAGCTCTCACTATTAAAATGAACCTACCCTTTAAAGTATAGACTGTTCATGTCTTTGTCAGTGGGAAAACTTACAAAATCAGCAAGGGATCAAACACTTATTTCCTCCGTGGTATGCTTATTCTAGGCTTATTCTTATAATGTAAAAGCATTTTAATTTAAAACAAAATTCTAGCAATATAAGCCGACTGTATTTGTGCTGTATATCTTACCTCCCATCTTATGCCAGACATACAGTAATCACATATGTTCCATGTCCATGACACCTATTATGTGCTTTGTAACTTCATAATTCTATACATTCCCAGCAAAAGATTTCACTTCTGTGCATAGTGGGATAATAAAAACAGCAGATGTAAATGTGTAATTTTAGATAAAGTGTGATATTTTCCATCCAGTAATATGATAAAAAAAATACATTTTCAACGTCTGAAAATTGTGTCCACTATTTCAGTGTGTTGGATTTGATATATACTGTATACTGTATTTGACCAGATAAGTTTCCCTGGGGCAGAGCTTACCAGTTACATTATAAAATACTTTTCTTTTATAGATCCGCATGGTAGTTACATGGTGGTTAGAAAGTTACACAAGAAAATACAATATGAAATTAATAGGCCACTGAGAAATATATTGGAAAAAGTGTAGACATTATTGTTAAATTGGCAATGTGAAATTAGAGCATTAATTAATGTCTGCTGTAGGCTGCGTTCACACACAATATAGCTGCAATACAGTTTTATATTCTACAGCAAAAGCATTGCCATACTAGATCTATTTTTGTAAATTAAACATGAGATTGTAGAAACTAAAATTATATGACAAAAGAGGTCATTGTTACAAATAATCTGTTTTCAAGCAAAAATTGCTGTAACAACCAGGAGGGCAAGCGTCTGAGAGTGGACCCCCTGGACCACATGGTGAGCTGTGGCAACTGACCCCAGGATAAGGATGAATTTGGGCACAGTCTTTGGTATGGCAGGCAGGATGCCAAGGGATGGACACGGGTACAGACACAGGCGTAGGCAGGTACAGGGTATAACAGGACACAGGGACATGCAAAGCACAATACAACTAACTAATGACATGGATCAGGCACATCCTCTAGAGGGAATATGTCTTATACCCCTAGTGCCACTTAGCTCTAGGCTGAGAGGCACTTCCTGGAAATAGCATTCCAGTGGAGGAGCATGGCTGTGCACCTTAGGGGCATTCCGAGGAGAACTGTGCGTCATGCACAGGCCCTGGAAACAGGAAGAGACAGCAGCACATGTGGCACTTTGGTATGGCAGGCAGGATGCCAAGGGATGGACACGGGTACAGACACAGGCGTAGGCAGGTACAGGGTATAACAGGACACAGGGACATGCAAAGCACAATACAACTAACTAATGACATGGATCAGGCACATCCTCTAGAGGGAATATGCCTTATACCCCTAGTGCCACTTAGCTCTAGGCTGAGAGGCACTTCCTGGAAATAGCATTCCAGTGGAGGAGCATGGCTGTGCACCTTAGGGGCATTCCGAGGAGAACTGTGCGTCATGCACAGGCCCTGGAAACAGGAAGAGACAGCAGCACATGTGGATGGCAGCAGGGATGAGTGCTGTGGCACAGCACAGTTGTGGCTGTAAGCCAGCATCCCATCTGCAGTAAGGCAGAATAGCATAGGGCCAATATACATTGAGTGGCCCTTTACATTCCAGCCTCCATGCTGTACACACATGGTACACAGGGCTATAATGGACTAAACATATTTTGGTATTGACTACCCTGGATAGATGCCATAGGTGGATCCCCGCATAAACTATTTTTGAATAATTTAGCCTTTTCCTGCTGCAAATTGTGGTTTTACATTGTGATCTAGCACCTTGGAATATCTACCAACTGGTTTAGCAGATATAACTGCACAATACCTGTATCCACGCATAATTTGATTTATATACCCCTACCTGCTATTGATTACCAATTGTGATTTATACGTCTTGGTATCCACGTCTCTGAGGGAGACAATTATTGGATTTACTTGGAAAAATGCAAACTATATTACTAGACATCAAAATAGCTGCCCTTGGCACGCAACATATTGCTATATCCTGCTTTGCATTGATTTAAATATATATTTCTGGGTGTGCTCCCGCTATACTTATGCCAAGCCTTCTTCCTGTTGTACAATGCAGCACAGCAGGTGATTGTCCCAGGATAAAGACCCTAAATCAAACCCTGCATTAAAACAACAAACATACTGGTCCTCATGAATTTGAATCCCGCATTTACAAGGATAGTCCACAGCTGCTTATTAACCATGCACCCTATTCATGTCCCTAGAGTCCTTATCCCGACGTGTTTCCTCACAGGACTCGTCAGGGGATCAGCATTACAGACTGGAACAGATAGAGCGGCACTCATATGTCAGCATAGGTTAGAATTGAGAGGCCTTATATAGCCTCTAGAGTCACATCACCTGTCCTGCAATTATCACATCTTCAGTCTCACCTGTAAGGCATAACCCTTTCATTACCAACACAACCATCCTAACTCTCCAATACAAGTGTCCAGATAGAGACAGATATATCCCAACAAATCAGATTGGGTGATTCATCATTAGGCATTTCTCATATAGTTAAACCGTCCCCATCATTTGCCTGGGCACAACCTACTTAGCCATTATACTATATTTATTATGCATACACACCGCCCTCCTTGCATGTTGCATCGCAACCAGGAAGTATATGCCGGTCACATGGGTTGCCAGGAAATTATGTCGCATTTCTAAGGTCACGACTGTCATTGTAGTGCTCATAGCATGGTCGGGTCGGAAATGACATAAGCGTCACATGACACGCTCGTCATCTAGGGCCTACGCACACTGGAAATGATGGCATAGCATATGACTGTGTGAATCACCTGACCCAGTCACATGATTGCTATGCAGAAATAAATAATTTGAGCAGGAAAATAAACAAAAATGGCATTTATATGGATTTAAGAGCCAAGTTCAAGGATGTAGCAAAGATTAATGGGAAATGTGCCAAAATTAACAAACCCATAACAACCTGGCATTATTCAGGTAATTTAGGGAGGATTAACCAACTTAAAGGTCAGAATAAGTATCACAAGGCCTGACTGACTCCTGGACCCTTAGGTGAGATCAATTCAATTCTTTTTATGATTGGTTTATCTGGACATAGTGCAATATTTACTGTGGTCCAATTGACTGTGGTTGACTATGGGTTTACAGATATATGTACTTTAGGCCATTTTTTGCTCTGTACATTAATACCAGTGACGTGGTGTACTGGTGATGGGACAATTGAATTGCCTTATCTGTTCTGTTTTGTCTGCTTGATGTGTTCTCTACTCGTTTTTTTAGTGATTTACTAATAAAGAGGTTTTAATGTTTGCTTAAATGTAATTTACATTAACCCCATTGCTCAATTTACTAAGAACGCATCCTCACAGAGCAGAGTTCTGTGTGTGAATGGCCTGCACTATCTTGCTGCACTTTACTTACCTCACTGCGCTTCCTCGGTGAGCCCCAGCAGTGTCTTCTGATCCCCGCCGGGCTAGCAGTGAGCGTGGGCTCTAGGACCCTGCAGCACCATGTTACCCTTTACCATCGCCAGGTCACATGGTGCTGTTTAAGGTTCTGAATCCGGTCCTGATGGGATGAGGAGCGATCACCGGGGGAGTGCGGCGAAGTCAGTAAAAGTGCGCTGAAAAAAGCGCCAACAATTGACATGGTCATTCTTTTTGCGAATGCGCTTTGCCTCACTCGTGATGACCAAGGCTCTGTGCTGCTGGCCCCTCAACACTAGTGTAAGGGAAACCAATCACAGAGACTGTAACAGAGGGTTGGTGGGGAAAGCAATATGCATAAGGTTTAATGAGCAGACCCGGAAGCAGTGAAAGGAGTGTGGAAACTCGTAAGTGGTAAGAATAATTATCTTACATTTTGCTTCCTTTTGCAGCTCTCTAGCCCTTGTTACCACCACTTTATGGCACCGAAGTTTGGGTTCTCATAGACTTATATGGGATTCGGGGTTCGGGCTTAAATAAGGGTCAAATCCAGTCTGAAACAGGACTTTTTGTTTAAGTCCATACGAATCTGTTGAACCTGAACATCTGCAAGTTCACCAGTCTCAAATTATAAACCATTTATAGCTTTAAATTTGAAGAGTCATATAAAATCAATGCAAATGGCTTATGCAATGAAACTCTAGTGTGCCCTTCATTTTCATGGTCTTTTATTCAAAACGTACCTTCAATTGTTAATTTTGGAGAATAACAATATAACACCAAAGTAAGTTCTAAAAAACTATAATAGAGGTAAAGCAGTATAAGGGTACCTTTACACGCGGCAACTTTTCTTGGAATTTCTCTGGCAACTTACTGGTTGCAGTGAAATCATGGACACATTGTTCTATCTTGTTTGCTGTGTACAAATGGAACAATGTGTTCATGATTTCACTGCAACCAGAGATCTGTTCAGAAGTTGGACACAGAAGTTGGTGTGTGTAAAGCGGCCCTTAAGGTACCGTCACACGCGGCAATATTGCTTGCAATTTCACTGACAATTTGGTGGTTGCAGTGAAATCATGGACACATTGTTCTATTTTGTTGCCGTGTACAAATGGAACAATGTGTCCATGATTTCACTGCAACCAGCAAATTGCCAGTGAAATTGCAAGCAATTTTGCCGCATGTGACGGTACCTTTAGAGTTATACTGGTAGAGTAATGGCAGATGGACAACATTGGGTAGGATGAGGTGCACATGAAATATTTAGGTCACAGGGCTGTAACATATGAAATAGAGGAAGGCTGACCACAGAATAATGCCATATACATTCACTATTTTTATACCATTAGATCAAGTTTGTTTTGATTAAAGAAGTCTGGAAAATTCTGTGAAGCTTGGCAGGTTTTCCAGACAATATAAAACAAGGTGTAAGTGAGTTCCTGACACATGAATCAGATTAGCTTGAAACATTGCTTGATCCAAAGCAAGGTCTCAAAGAAACTATTGTTTATAGACTTCTGCTTGACAGATTTCCACTTTAAATATATGTGAAACTTTCACTTTTGTTAACCCATGCAATACTCTGATAATTACAGGTCAGCAGAAAAAAACCAACCATTGACAATAACAATAAACATTTAAAAATGTGCCTCCATGAGATAAAATACAGGTAGTCCACTTAATAAAAGAATTTCTAAAATAACACATTAGTAATGGCTTACCTCAAAGGCTTATCTTCATCTATGGAAGTTATCACTTATCCTATCAGCCTAAGATAATTGATAACTTGATGATTGGTGGATGTCTGACTGCTGGATCCTGTGACAAATCGAAAATTGTGTCTCTGAAATGCCCCACCTGAATGAAGCAGTAGCTAGAAGTGTTGAGCGAGCACTAAAATGTCTGTATGGTCAGGGTCTCACTTGAGCCTTGGATCAGGTTTTTGCATCATTTTGTGCACTTTTTTTTCTAAGTCCAAAACCTGATGCCAAAAACTGATGCTGCCCTCAAGTGTGACTGCAATGGTGTCAGTTTTATAACTGGACCCCAAAAACACTGCTAGCAGCGTTTTTGAGAGCAGTAAAAAAACTGATCAGGTTTTTTTAACCTGGGACCCTATGGGAAAACTGATCCGTTTTTTTTAACCTGGGGCCCTATGGGAAAACTGATCCGGTTTTTAATGGCACAAAAAACCTGATTAGTTTTTTCTAACATTTTTGGGGGGAAACTGACAGAGTCCAAAAAATGCAGAGCTGCACAGGAGGGTCAAAAAGCACCCTAAAAAAGGATCAGTTATTGAGAACAAGGGAAAAGAATGATGGCCAAGTGTGAACCCAGGCTATGCTTGTTACTTGAGTAGGTGGAATGCTCAGATAAGCTCAATTCAAATTATGAGTATAATGGAAGTCAATGAGAAACTTCAACATTTTTCCGGACTAGTTTACTAGAAGGGCTGGTTGAGGGGGGCAGACAAATTAATGAAATAGATATACAGTATACAGTGCTCAAATGGAATAGGAACAGCATGTGGGTGGTGCCTAAATGTAACTCTGACTTGCAAGTCACTGCTTTCAACAATGGTGCCAGAGTGTTATTCTGTGTGCATACTTCACATTTTTATAACTGTATGTGTTTTTGATTACCGATTTGTCACAAAACCTCAACAGAACCTTGATGTCAGCAAAGTCAATGAGAATCCTGTTGGTCATGCACACTTTGCTAATTAGTGAATGGCAGATATCTGCAGAAAATAATCTTCAGCATGGTATTCGCACACATTGAGTATTTGGTTGCAGAAATTATTGCACTATTTTTGAATCAATGTGTGTTTTTGTCACTGCATTTTTCCTGCAAAGGATGCAGACTTGGTTTGAAAATTTCTACAACCAAATACCGTAATTATCATGTGCATATACTATAACAGTCCTTCTATAGGTATACTGCTGCCGCAAACTAAGCACAAAAGTAGTTCTCCAGGCTACATATTTTCTTTTTTCCTATTGACACCAGAAAGTTCGCACTCATATATTATATACCTAACTTAAAATGCTAATACGTGCAGTAAGGGAATGGGGAGTGGACATGCACCTTATGGTACATTGAGAGGATGAGTCCATTGGCCAGGTCATACTGTGCATGCACAGCAAACACACTTATCTATGAGACCTGCCACACTTTGCTGTGGGGGCACAGGACACCACTCTTGAAGCAAGAAAATAGCAAACAGGTGTTTGATTAGATGGTAGATAACACAGGTCAACAAAAAAAAATTTTTTTTCTGGTGTCCAAAATATTTTAATGAATTTGGGGTATTTTTGGGGTGCTGATTCTGAATATGCTATCAGTTTTGCCAGATTGGCTCAAGTTTTTGAGATTTTTGGTATCTTATTTATAGCACTTGTTGGTAAATGCGACGCATCATCTCATTAATTTCTTTGGATTAGTACTTGAACTGAGCAGTTCTCAATATAGTTTTGTGTTAATTAGTGTTCTAAAAGTTTGTTCATAGCTTGATTTTTGCACTAACTTTATGTTGATGTCTGTTTTCCAGTGAAAAGCATGAACTCATCAAGAAGAAGTTGTCTTAACGATCCAGACTCATTCTGTTACATTTGTGGTGAATATACACTGCCAAAACATAGAAGAAACATAACAGACTTCGTTAAAAAAGTGTATTTTGCCTATTTTGGGGTTATGCTTGGGGACCAATACAAGTTTTGGGCACCACACATAGTGTGCAAAGCATGTATCGAATTATTACGAAAATGGAGCAAAGGACAAAGAACAAGCTTCAAATTTGGTGTTCCAATGGTGTGGAGAGAGCAAAAAAATCATCATGATGACTGTTATTTCTGTGCAGTGCAAGTACAAGGATTCAATAAGCATAAGAAACGAAAATGGGAGTATCCTAACATGGAATCTGCAAGAAGGCCTGTCCCTCATTGTGAAGATGTGCCTGTACCTGTGTTTACCATGTTACCTGACCTTCCCCCACCTGATGATGATGATGAAATGCAGGGTATGGAGCTAAGCATTAGTTCTGGAAGTGAACTAGAATATGAAGGAAGTTTCAGAACACCTACGCAATTTACCAAGGAGAGCTCAACGATCTAATAAGAGACCTCAACCTCTCAAAAAGTGCATCCGAACTTTTAGCTTCAAGGCTAAGTGAAAAAAATTGTCTGACGCCTGGAACTAAAATTACATCTTACAGGACCAGAGAAGAAGCACTTCTTCCATTTTTCTGTGAAGATGACCTACTTGTATATTGTAAGGATATTCCTGGCCTGATGCTGCAAATGGGTTTACAAGTATATCGTCCTGTAGACTGGAGGCTTTTCATAGATAGTTCTAAAAGGAGTTTGAAATGTGTTTTGTTGAACAATGGCAATCAGTGTGCATCTCTTCCAGTAGCTCACTCAACTAAACTTGCAGAACAATACCAAAATGTCAAAATGGTCTTGGAGAAACTGTGCTACCATGAACATTCGTGGCTGATATGTGTTGATTTAAAAATGGTCAACTTTTTACTTGGACAGCAAAGTGGATACACAAAGTATCCTTGCTTCATCTGCATGTGGGATAGTAGAGCAAAACATCAGCACTGGGAGAAACTGAATTGGCCTCCAAGGGACACCTTGACAGTAGGAGCATCAAACATAGTGAACGAACCTTTGGTGGACAGGGAAAAAATCATTCTACCACCACTTCACATAAAGTTAGGATTAATGAAGCAGTTCGTCAAGGCATTAGACAAAGATGGTAATTGCTTCATGTACATCTGCAGATCTTTCCCTGGTCTTAGTAGCGAAAAACTGAAGGCAGGAATCTTTGATGGTCCTCAAATTCGGAAACTCATTAAAGATTCAAATTTTCCTAAGGAAATGAATGACATTGAAGCTGCTGCATGGTGTAGTTTTGTGTTGGTAGTGAAGAACTTCTTGGGAAATCAAAAGGCAGACAATTATGAAGAACTGGTACAAAACATGCTATTGAGATTTAGAAATCTGGGTGTACACATGAGCATTAAATTGCATTATCTTCACAGTCACTTGGACAGATTTCCAGAAAACCTTGGAGATTTTAGCGAAGAACAAGGGGAGAGATTTCATCAGGATATTATGGTGATGGAGGAAAGGTACCAAGGCAGATGGGACAGACATATGATGGCTGATTACTGCTGGAATCTACAGCGTGACTGCCCCAATAGCTCACATAGAAGAAAATCATATAAAAAGCGCTTTTCCAGCGATTAAATGTCTATCTTTCATGTCTTGTTCATATTTGAAGATTACTTTCTAAAACTAGTTAAAATAAACTAAAATCAACATTTACTTTGTTAAATTTATTGTATTCATGACAATATCAATAAAGTTAATGCGCGTGTAGCAAATTACGTCTTTTTTTTACACATTTTACGAAAAATCTCAAAAACTTGAGCCAATCTGGCAAAACTGATGACATATTCAGAATCAGCACCCCAAAGTTACCCTAAATTCAATGAAATATCTTTGGCACCAAAAATGCTGTTGACCAGTGTAATGCTTCCAGTACATTTCTCAGTACTACTCTATCTTTCACATGGTCCAGTCTCACTAGCAAAGAGTCTTGACCTCATAACCTTCACCCCCATCCTACTTTCTCCCACCATACGGAGTCCCAGAAGACAAGTTATCCTACAATCGGACACTCCAAAGAGCCCTTTATATTTCCAATTTTTATTCTGGCCTCTCATCCTGCACATTTTAAAAGCAATACCTGGAGATTAAGTGTAGTGATGCCCAAATGTTTGAGCAACCATGTTTACAAAAAGACTACAGTGAGGAACAGCAATTAGCGTTTCACGAGGTAGATAATGATTAGACACAGTTGCCAACAAGTTTGTTAAGTCAATAAGTCAGGAGGACCAAAGTACGGAATTGGAAGATGAGGTGGTGGTTGATGAAGTCACTAACCCAATTAAAGAAGGTGCCATGCAGAGTGAGAACAGCAATGCAGAGACAGTATTTAACCCTGCAAAGGACTTTTGTTTATTGGTTGCAGCAGCAGTATACCTATAGAAGAACTATAAGGCAATAAACCCTGCCTATATACCTAAGCTCTCCCTCCTAGATGAACTCTTCCTGTATTGCAGCATGATGAGCATTACATCCTAGGGTCTTATATAATATTTGATCATGTGATGCGGATGGAAAATCAAAGTAATGCCAGTAGCTAACATGGTTACCGCATTACTGTGTTTGGCGCAATCCCTGCATGTTGATTGGCTGTCTAACATCCGCAAAACATGAGGCATGGACGCGAGAATGGCGCTCAAGCACCTTCGATATTCAATTGAGCAATGAGCATGCCAGAGCACCCCAATGCTCAGTTGAGTATTGCGCAGTGGCAAGAATGCTCCCTCTTCAATAGTGACCAGACATTGTGTTGATTCTTTAAGAGACTTCAGGATATCGCTGAGTATATTTCTTGGCATTTTCAACCAACCTCAGAGAAAATGCATGGAACCAAGGGGCACATGTCCAGCCACTAGTTGTAAGGCTTGCATTGCTGAGGGCCTGGGAGTGGACTCACTGGCCTGAAGCATTGATCACCACCTGGAGTAGCGTACCTGAACAATTATCAAGTCTTCACAAGAGTCTCAGAGGAAGAGATTATGCTAAACTGATAGGATTCCCCCTGGTGACATCCCAGGGGATCTCAGTAACTCCAGGGTCAGGCTCCAAAGGACAGGCACAGTCTCTGGTGTATAGGTGCTCCCGTGAGGAAGATCCTACACAGGTGCAGATAGTATGGCGGCACAGCTTTTACTGGCAAGTACAGCAGGTATGATGGCACAGCTGGTGCAGGCAGATGCAGCAGGTGTGGCAGCACAACAGGTACATGCAGGGTACAAGGACAGAGGAACAGGCTAGCAGACACAGTTCCGGGATACATGGACACAGGAATGAGAGCAGGGAACAAGAACCTAAGAACTATCAACATATTTTTAGGGTATAGACCACATTGCTTAGGAATCTCCCAAAGGTGAAAAATGCCTTAAATACTCATAGGTGATTACAGGGGCGGACCTACCATGGTGCAAATGGTTCAGCTGCACCAGGGCCCCGGCCGGCTAGGGGGCCCCTCAAGCACCTGTAAGACCTTGTGTCAGAGGAGATGAGGTCAACTGAGGGAAGCTTCCTGCTTCCCTTGGGGCTGATCCCGCCCCTCCTCTCCTCTGCCGCCCCGGCTCCCAGACCTGGAATGCGCGGCTCGGTGCAGGTAGGAGCCGCTACACCTATAACTGGTAGCCGGCCGCCCCCCCACCCGCTCCTCAACTACGACTGCCAGCACCCCCCCGCACCTCAACTGCTGCACCAGGGCCCGCCAGGCTCTACTTCCGCCACTGGCTGATTAAATTTTCTGGGTATGGCATACAGGCCTTTGAAAAGGGAGTGTTTCATGTGAGTGATCTAAGCATGCTTCCAGAAGGCCTGCAAAGCAGATGTGGGCCTGGGGCTGTCAGACCACTGGTGAGTACCCTGTGCTGCCGAACTCTCTGCCATGATGGAGATGACGTAGGCATGGAAATGGGCACAACACCATTCAATCTAGATTTTTTGGCAGTTCAGAGAGATTCAGAACAGTTGGAGATCCCAGCAGACAGACCTCCACTGATCAATAAGTTATCCTCAATACTTTTTATAGGTGATGAAAATTTCTAATTATGAGAATAGTCAAGTTGATGGTTAATTGTTAGCAATTGCAAAGGCTACACAAAGTATAGTTTAAAAATAAAAAATAAAGTCAGAAACTATTTTTATTTTCAAAATTCTATATTGTGACATAAGCCATAAAAAAATTGCAGATAATACATAACAGTGCAATTTACACATTTGTTATTTTGCTAAGTAAAGCAGACGTTTTCAGTCATTCTTACAAAAAAGAACACAAAAGGGAAATGCTATTTAACTGCAGATATATGATTAATCTGCAAGTATATAGTGTTAAAATCTCACCTGTCTGCAATACTGGAAGTGTGATTATGGGGAAAAAATAAATATACTTTCTATCCTCATTTTACCTGCCACATTTTTTATTTACCGTATATACTCGTGTATAAGCCGACCCGTGTATAAGCCAACCCCCCCTACTTTTGCCCCCAAAACCTGGGAAAACCTATTGACTCGTGTATAAGCCGAGGGTGGACCTCAGCACAGGTATACAGCCCCCAGCAGTGTGGTATACAGGCCCCCCCAGTGGTAGTATACAGCAGCCTCCCCAGTGGTATGCAGGCCCCAGCAGTATATACAGCAGCCCCAGTGGTATACAGCAGCCTCCCCAGTGGTATATACAGACCCCAGCATTATTACAGCAGCCGCCCTAGAGGTATACACAGCAGCCCCAGGGGTATTCACAGCAGCCCCAGGGGTATACACAGCAGCTCCAGGGGTATACACAGCAGCTCCAGGGGTATACACAGCAGGGCCAGGGGTATACACAGCAGCCCCAAGGGTAGTATACAGCAGCCCTTAGATAGTACACAGCAGCCCCAGAGGTATATACAGCCCCAGAGGTATATGCAGCCCCACAGGTATATTGCAGCCCCACAGGTATATGCAGCCCCACAGGTATATTGCAGCCCCACAGGTATATTGCAGCCCCACAGATATATGCAGCCCCACAGGTATATTGCAGCCCCATAGGTATATTGCAGCCCCACAGGTATATTGCAGCCCCACAGGTATATACAGCCCCAGCAGTGCGGTATACATGGCCTTCCTTCCCCCCCGCATGCAGCGCTGCGCATATACATTACCAGGATATCAGCTGTCACCCTCCGGTGGCGGATCGCGGCTCCTGGCTCCGGCTTCCATCTTCATCTCTGTCTTCCTGCTTTGTGGCCGCCGGGCTCATCGCGATGACGTCATCGCGACGCCGGCCGGTCATGTGGCAAGCAGGAAGACAGAGTTGAAGATGGAGCCCGGAGCCCCATTACACGTAACGATATCACTAACGATATCGCCGCAACGTCACAGGTTTTGTGACGTTGCGGTGACCTCGCCTGCGATATCGCTGCGTGTGACACGTAGCTGCGAGCAGCCCCCCGCTGTGAGATCGCTGATCATTGCAGAATAGCCTGGACCATTTTTTCATCATCAGTCTCCCGCTGCCCATGCTGCATCGTTGTGTGTGACAGAGTCAACGACCAAAGATCTCCAAGCTACACTATGACAGTGACAGATCTCAACGACCGTCGGCCTTATCGGTGAGTAGATCTACCTGTGTGGCATCTCACCAGCAACCACCTAGCGACATTCCAGAGATCCCTGCCAGGTTGTATCGTTGTCGTGATCGCTGGAATGTTGCTAGGTGTAATGGGGTCTTAAGTGTCCAGAGCGGACATTTTAACAATTACAATTTTTGGGTAAGTGAAATGTTTTAAACATAATCGTGACATTTTAAATAGTTTTTCCATTTCGCTGTTTACCATTCTGATAAATTTTTTTTTTTCTTTTGATTGATCGGATATTTCTGAATTTGTCAATACCAAACGTGTATTTTTTATTTTTGTTTTATTCTTTTATTTGTAATGGGGAAAAGGGGGCTGATTTGAACTGTGTGGTTTTTTATATGATTAAAAACTTTTCTTTCTCACTTTTTATTGTATTTACCCTTTTGGAAAATTGCAATTTTCTGAACTCGTGTGCTATACAGAGCAGTGCATCATCACTGCTTTGTACAGTACAAATGCTGATCTCCTGTTAATGCCGGTGCTCAGCCAGCGTTCACAGGATATACATCATGATAGTCACAGGGCTTATCAGCTGACCCCTGGCTGTGATCATGTCACAGAGCCACAGATTGGAGCAGGGAATGATGCACTCCCCACCAGTATGTGTTGACTCCCACTGTCAGAGGTTGACATCATGATTTAACTAGTTGCCAGCAGCAGGCAGATGACATCAGCCAACATGTACAGGGAAAGAAGCGTCTGAACTTGCATCAGAGGCATGACCTTGGACGCACAAGTATGCCGTGAAGGGTTTAATCTTATTACCTGCAGTTTAGTCCCTTTAATGCTAGAAAATAGCATTTCTGGCATGACAGTTCCATGTAATTACTATATCTTTTTCTACCCCAAAATGTTACCAATGAAAACTGAAATTTGTCATATTTGTATTTAGAAGAGAATAAAAGCAAATCTCAAACCAATCGCAATTTTTTTTTCTTTCGTCTTAAAAAAAGGCATTCAAGTATATAGTACCGTCTACACATCAAAATAGTGTCTCTAACGCACTACTACACTATTTTACTGCTGTAGTGGTGCTTTAAATGTAGGCATTTTAATCCATTTTTGACACTGCTCTGGTCCTATGCCACTATCTTGTGCCTGTAGCTTCTGACTGGATGATAGACAGAGGCTACATCACAGGAACACAGTGCATCTCTGTGAGAACTAGAGTGAGGTCACAATGAGGCTCCCATAGAGGTATATTGAACAGAGACCTTCAGCGCGCTCCATGAAACACTGGACCTGCTGGTTAACCTCCTTACAACATATGACATACTGGGTATGTCATATGTCAGCTCCCTCGCTTTGATGTGAGCTCCAGTTCTGATGTCATCAGCTGAGATGTGTGCCTACCACCGTCAGTTTGATCAGAGATCTGAACAGCGGTGTTAACCCTTTGAATCTCTCTGTCATTCACTGACAGCGCGATCCAAAGCCCCGCAGCAGGGATCGTTCTGTTTCCCACCGTGATTGGATAACGATAAGATAACAGGATCTCCATATGTCACCTGTATAGCATGGGTCCTGTGGTGAGGCCGGATGCTATCAGGGTTCACTTCCTGTGGATGGCTGGCCAGCATCAACATGAAGTGATCATTTGTGTTATGTCCCGGTGCGCTACAGCTCATCGGGACATAGCACAACTGATTGGACAATACAGTACTGTGGCGCTCTATGGGGCAGTGTAAAATACAGAAAAAATTTAAAAATGATTTTAAAAACATGAAAAAACCCCACAAAAGTTCAAATCACCCGCCTTTTGCCCAATTCAAAATAAAAGTATTAAAAAAATACACATATTTGGTATTGCCACAATCAGAGATGCCCAATCAATCAAAATATAAAGTCAGTTGATCAGGTCGGTAAACTGCGTAACGGAAAAAAAAGTCCAAATGCCAAAATTATGTTGTTTTTTTTTTTTGTTGCCCCAATATTGCAATAAAATGCGATAACGGGCGATCAAAACGACATATCTACCTAAACATGGTATCATTACAAACGGCAGCTCAAACCGCAGAAAATAAGCAATCAAACAGCCCCAGATCACAGAAAATGAGAATGCTATGGTTTGTGGAACATGGCGGCAAAAGCGCGATTTTTTTTTTTAAACTTCTGAATTTTTTTTCACCACTTAGATAACAGTAAAAGTATACATGCTTGGTATCTACGAATTTATACTGACCCGACACATCAATTTGGCCATATAGTGAATATGGTGATTAAAAAAATCAAACAACAAATATGTAATTGCACTTTTTTTTTGTAATTTCATCGCACTTGGATTTTTGTCCCAATTTTCTGTACACTGCACAACTTGTCCTGCTAAAAACAAGCCCTCACATGTCTATATTGACGAAAAAATAAAAAGTTATGGCTCTTGGAAAAAGGGATGGAAAATAAAAGAACTGAAAAAATGGAAAATCACCCAGGGGTAAAGGGGTTAATTACTTTTTGCCGCAGACTGATGGTAGCACTGCTGGAAAAGGATGAAGTAGTGGAATGTGAGTATAAGACAGGGAGCTGGGGAGTTTAATTTAAAGTACCATCACAGTGGTAAAATAAAAAAATCACTGTAGTGGTGCCTTATATACTGTATTTTTTGCTTTATAAGACGCACCCCCACATTTCGTGAAGGAAAAGAGAAAAAAAATAATTTTTTATGTTAAAAGGGGTCTGTCTTATAATAGTAGTGTCTGTCTTGCAAGTCATATATATGTCCGTCATCCTGGTATATGTATAAACCCCATTCTGGTACATAGCCCTACATCCTGGATGTGGCCCCCATATGCTGGCACACATAGCCCCCCTGTGATGGCCCATATAGTCCCCCCTGTGCTAACCCATATAGCCCCTCTTGTGCTAGCACATATAGCCCCCTTGTGCTGGCACATATAGTTCCCCCGTGCTGGCACACATATACCCACCCTGTGTTGACACACATATGCCCCCCTGTGCTGGCACACATATGCCCACCCTGTGCTGGCACACACATTCCCCCGTGTGCTGGTACACATATGTCCACCCTGTCTTGGCACACATATGCCCAGCCTGTGCTGGCACACAAATGCCCACCCTGTGCTGGCACACATATGGCCACCCTGTGCTGGCAGACATGCCCATCCTGTGCTGGCACACATATAACCCCCTGTGATTAAACACATATGCCCCCCTGTGTTGACACACATATGCCCCCCTGTGCTGGCGCACATATGCCCACCCTGTGCTGGCACACACATTCCCCCGTGTGCTGGTACACATATGTCCACCCTGTCTTGGCACACATATGCCCAGCCTGTGCTGGCACACATATGCCCACCCTGTGCTGGCACACATATGCCCACCCTGTGCTGGCAGACATGCCCATCCTGTGCTGGCACACATATAACCCCCTGTGATTAAACACATATGCCCCCCTGTGCTGGCACACATATGTCCATCCTTTGCTGGCACATATGCCCCTCCATCCTGGATATGCCCTCATCACTCTATATGAGCCCCTGCTGGCATGCACATAGTAGAATAACAAATTGTTTTAACTCCTCATCTTCCACTGCTGGCTCCGAAGTTCCCATCTCCTTGGTCTCTTCCTGTGTGTGCCAGCATCTGATCATATGATCGGCACAGCACAGTGATGACATCACTGTGTGCACCGGTCACTTGATCAGATTGGGCACAGACAGGATGAGACACCAAGGAGCTGGGAGCGAAGGAGTCAGTGACGGATGGTGAGTTAAAACAGTTTGTTATTTTACTATGTGTGCACCAGTGGGGGGCATATAGAGTGACAAAGGGAGGCATATCTAGGATGGGGGGTGACTGCAGGCACAGGGAATATGCACCGATCCCCTGTCCACATCTCGGCGCGACTTCAGCACCGAGGTGGTGGACAGAGGGATACAGTGCATATTACATGAGGCTAATAAGCGGGAGCATGTGACTTCCTGCTTCCACTGCAGCCCACAGCCAGCATGCTCCAGCCGGCAGAAATTCTCCACAGTGGTCCCCACCCATGTAGATTCGGATTATATGATGCACCCCCTACTTTCCCCAAACGTTTGGGGGAACAAAAGTGCGTTTTATAATCCAAAAAATACGGTAAATGTAGAAAAGGTCCAGATTGTCTACAGAGACCTAGAGTTACATAATAAAATTGTGACGACCTGTTTCAAGAATTAAAGGGAACTTAGAAGCTTACTGCATGCTGTGCTACCAAAGCATTGAATGTAAAATTGTTTGTTCTAAGCTCCATCTAATAGCTGAGCTCCAACTACCATACAGCTATTAAAAGGAACCTGCCACTGGTTTCATGCTGTCCAAACCACAGATAACATGAATTGCAGCCTGACTGAGTGGCTGCAATCCTGAATATGCCCTGAGCATTTCAGAGAAAATATATTTAGAAGAACCTTAGATGAGACTAATCTGGCTCCACTGCTGACCACCTTCTTATAGCATCGCTGCTGGTGTCCATCACCTAGAGCAGGAGTAGGGAACGCTACACCTGGAGGGCCACCATCAGACCATGTTTTCAGGATTTCCTTAGCATTGCAGAGGTGATAATATAATCCCCTGCACTGGTGATGATTCCAACCCCTGTGCAATGCTAAGGAAATCCTGAAAACATGACCTGTTGGCGGCCTTTGAGGCCTGGAGTTCCCTACCCCTGACCTAGAGTGATGCAGGGAGAAGCCAGCCCGGGTTATCTAATTATGTTTTATAAGAAATCCTCTTACTATATATTATTTGATTGGTTCCCATTAACATATTAGTCAGTGTACAATTAAGAATTTTTTTAGCATTCAAAGGTAGACATTATATAGACAGTATATAAATGAGTACATATTATAGACATTCATTTTTCAGTTTCTAAATATAGTCTGACATCTCAAAATTGCCAGACATTGCCTAGTAGAGTCATAAGAATTAGTAGGGTTTTTTAAATAAATCTATTACTATTTTAAAAAAGAAACATCCTGATATAACACTGACATTACTCTACTATTTCTCCATATAACATCTATATGCTGTCTGTATTTTAGCGACTCCTCGCATAAAAATGCGTGTGACTGTTAATAATAACTGTTTCATGTGAAGTCGCCTACATTTTTAAGCTGGATAATAAAAATAAGAATATATTCTCTGTGAAACACAATACCTGAATTATATTGGATCCACACTGTGATTTTGAAATTTTGAATTTGCATATCTTTCTGACAAAAGAAACTGAACCATGCTGATAGATGACCATACTATACTATTCATAAAAATAGCTGTCAAATGCAGCCGTATTATTCATTTTCCTTGGCATATACACAAATATCTAATTTCTTGTATGGAAATGTGGCTTTATTTTAAATAAGTAAAGTAACAGGAAGTCACAATTGAAATTTAGTACAAAAACACAAATGGCAAAATCCTACCTCAAGTAAAAGAAAAATAATATATTTTTATGTATATTACATTATGTATATTTAGTACTTTTAAAACTATATATTGCATAGTAAATTATAACCCTTAAAACTGAAGGCATATTGCATTCTCTTTTATATAACGTCTCCAAGTGTGTAAAATTACTTGTTCAATGGCTTAACAGAGCAGGACCCAGACATGTATAGGAATTATGCTGGTCACACATACTGGGATAATTGCTCGAAGATCACATACTGTATGTACTTGAACAGAAAGGTCAGTGGTGGACGTGCTAAAATATTCAATAAGAAAAGCCTGACAGTGGTTTCATTGACCTGTGTCTAAAATGATTTTCTTTCTGCAATAAAATACTTGCATGGAACTGAGTAGTAGGTGGAAAATCATAAATGCAGAAATTTAGAAAAATTCTTAGATATCTTTTTCGCTTTGGATCTCCCTACTTCTGATGAATGAGGTAGGTTCCCAGGGTTTTGAAGAGCAGTTTGTTAAAATGCAACCTAGGACGGATGTTAACTGGTTCTTCTTCTACTCAGTCTCTATTGCTGTATGTTGCTGTACTTCTCCATACTGTATCCAAGAGCCTGGATGTATGCTATGAATCCTGTCAACAAAATGTGACTTGATCTGCATTCATCATTCTAGATGCAAACATGAAGGAGGCCTGCAGGAAGCCATAAACAACTCAGGACTGACCAATAACTCCATTACTCAAACCTCATTGTCTAGTTTTGGTCTCAGTGAAACAATGACCTAGTCAACCATCAAGTAATTGTCTTTTGTGGTTTTCTCACAGTATAGTCAAGGAGCAGCTTAAAGTGAACCAACCAGCAGGATTTAAGGCTTTAAAGTGAAGCCAGTGCCTTAGGGCCCTTTCACATCAGCGTTTTTTGAATTTGCGGCAGTTGCGGTTGAAAAACCGCACTTGCCGCATTTGCCGCACTTGCGGCACGAATGCGGCAGGCCCCATTCATTTCCTATGGGACTTGCGGCACTTGCGGCAAGTGCGGTTTTTCAAAATATCAACGCCACTTGCGGTAAATGCGGCATTTGCGGCATGTCTTAAAACCGCAACATGCCGCGGTTTTTTGTCGCCGCAAGTATACCGCAAGTGTACCGCACTTGTGCCGCAATGTACATTGCGGTATTTTTATAATGAGAGTCAATGGCAACCGCGTCTGCCGCACCTGCCGCATCTGCCGCAAGTGGATTGGCTGGATGCGGCACGCGTACTGAGCCTGCTCCAAGTGCTCCCAGCACCCCCCCTCACTGATATAAAAAGAGGAGCAGGTTTGCACATGTTGTGCAAACCTGTTTGCTGCTCTGAAGTGGACCCAGAAGCTTTTGTGTCTGGACATTTCTGTGCTTCATCTTCTGCATCTTTTGGTAAGTACATACAATTTTCATTCAGAATATGTTTATTGTATTTGTTGTTTGCCAATATTTTTGCACAAATACCATGTCCTTTGGTAATTTTTTGCAAAAAAAGCCATGTGTGTGTATTCATTTACTGTAATTATTTTTGAGCAATTTTTTTTTTTTATTTTTCTTAAAAAATGCTGAAAAATAATTATTGTAAATGAATGGTTTTTTTGGTGCAGAATTTTTTTTGATTTTTTTGATTTTTGCATTGTGCATTATTTAAAATGTTCATGCTGTTATGTGCCTTTGTGCTTTGTGGTAAAAGTTTGCAAAACTTTCATGTGCATGGTAAATGTTTGCAAAAAAACACCATTTCCTTCGGTAATTTTTTGCAAAAAAAAGCCATGTGTGTGTATTCATTTACTGTAATTATTTTTGAGCAATTTTTTTTTTATTTTTCTTCAAAAATGCTGGAAAATAATTATTGTAAATGAATGGTTTTTTTGGTGCAGGATTTTTTTTTGATTTTTTTGATTTTTGCATTGTGCATTATTTAAAATGTTCATGCTGTTATGTGCCTTTGTGCTTTGTGGTAAAAGTTTGCAAAACTTTCATGTGCTTGGTAAATGTTTGCAAAAAAAAGCCATGTGTGTGTATTGTTCATGTACTGTAATTATTTTTCAGCCTTTTTTTTTATTTTTCTTCAAAAATGCTGAAAAATAATTATTGTAAATGAATGGTTTTTTTGGTGCAGGATTTTTTTTGATTTTTTTGATTTTTGCATTGTGCATTATTTAAAATGTTCATGCTGTTATGTGCCTTTGTGCTTTGTGGTAAAATTTTGCAAAACTTTCATGTGCTTGGTAAATGTTTGCAAAAAAGCACCATGTGCTTCGGTAATTTTTTGCAAAAAAAGCCATGTGTGTGTATTGTTCATGTACTGTAATTATTTTTGAGCAATTTTTTTTTTTATTTTTCTTCAAAAATGCTGAAAAATAATTATTGTAAATGAATGGTTTTTTGGTGCAGGATTTTTTTTGATTTTTTTGATTTTTGCATTGTGCATTATTTAAAATGTTCATGCTGTTATGTGCCTTTGTGCTTTGTGGTAAAATTTTGCAAAACTTTCATGTGCATGGTAAATGTTTGCAAAAAAGCACCATGTGCTTCGGTAATTTTTTGCAAAAAAAGCCATGTGTGTGTATTCCTTTACTGTAATTATTTTTGAGCAATTTTTTTTTTTTATTTTTCTTCAAAAATGCTGAAAAATAATTATTGTAAATGAATGGTTTTTTTGGTGCAGGATTTTTTTTTTTTTTTTTTGATTTTTGCATTGTGCATTATTTAAAATGTTCATGCTGTTATGTGCCTTTGTGCTTTGTGGTAAAATTTTGCAAAACTTTCATTTGCATGGTAAATGTTTGCAAAAAAGCACCATGTGCTTCGGTAATTTTTTGCAAAAAAAGCCATGTGTGTGTATTCCTTTACTGTAATTATTTTTGAGCAATTTTTTTTTTTTATTTTTCTTCAAAAATGCTGAAAAATAATTATTGTAAATGAATGGTTTTTTTGGTGCAGGATTTTTTTTTTTTTGTTTTGATTTTTGCATTGTGCATTATTTAAAATGTTCATGCTGTTATTGTGCCTTTGTGCTTTGTGGTAAAAGTTTGCAAAACTTTCATGTGCATGGTAAATGTTTGCAAAAAAAAACCATGTGCTTCGGTAAATTTTTGCAAAATAAAGCCATGTGTGTGTATTGTTCATATACTGTAATTATTTTTCTGCATTTTTTGGTATTTTTCTTCAAAAATGCTGAAAAATAATTATTGTAAATGAATGGTTTTTTTGGTGCAGGATTTTTTTTTATTTTTTTGATTTTTGCATTTTGCATTATTGAAAATGTTTCATGCTGTTATGTGCATTTGTGCTTTGGTAAAAGTTAGTAAAACTTTCATGTGCTTGGTAAATTTTTGCAAAAAAAAGCCATGTGTGTGTATTAATACGTTCATGTACTGTAATTATTTTTCAGCATTTTTTTGTATTTTTCTTCAAAAATGCTGAAAACTAATTATTGTAAATGAATGTGTTTTTTGGTGCTGGTTTTTTTTATTTATTTTTTTTTTGCATTGTGCATTATTTAAAATGTTGAGGGTTTTATTTGATTTAGCAAAGATGCCTTGTGTAGTTGTAGTTTTTTAAAAAATATGCCATATGCTTGTTAATTTTTGTGAGATCTGTAAGGCTGCCTTCACACTATGGATGTTTTAAATCCGATGCTGTCCGATAAAAATCGGACAGCATCAGACCGATTTTGTGCCCCATGCAGCCCTTTTGGGCATCAGACCGAATCAAATTTGCACTAAATGGCATCTGTTTTTGTCTGATCCGATTCTGTCCCATTTTCTTTTTTTTTTTTTAAATTTTTTTATTGGTGCAAAACTTGGAGCATGCTCCGATTTTTGCACCAAAAATTAAATTGGTCAAAATTGGATCGTATCAAATCGGATGCCATTTAGTGCACATCTGATTTTCTCCGATCAATTTAGCTTGGGGCCCTATGTAGTAAGGTCAAAGGAAACATCTGATGTCTCCTTGGACCCGATTTTACTGTACTGAGCATGCTCAGTACAGTAGAAATGCTCCAAACTTGAAGTCAGGGCTTAAAAAATAAAAAATGTATGCTCACCTATACCCGAGCCCCCACCGTCTCCTGCCGGCTCCCAGTGTCTGCAGAGGTCTTCTACTGCATTACAGGACCTGCCGTGATGTCAGTCACGTGACTGCAGGTTACCATGTGTTACCTGCGGTCACGTGACTGTAACATCAGGGCAGGTCCTATACTGCAGTAGAAGACCTCAGCAGACACCGGGAGCTAAGTGGATAGGTGAGCATAATTTATTTATTTATTTTTAAATTTATTTATTTTTTTTCTCAAACCAGAGGCTACAATGTTATGCCGGACTCGGATGCCTATTTGGCAACCGATTCCAGGCATCAGAATCGACCCGAAAATGTCCGAATTCATGGGACAGCACCGGCTCCCTTCAAAATTGTAATGTGAAAGTAGGCTAAGGTGTCGCTGCATTTGCTGTTTAATGGCTGACTTGCGTCCCAGGCTGTATGCATTGTGTATGTTGCTTGCAGGCCTTTGCGTCAAGTGCAGTTCTGGCAGGTGCTGCAGATGTGTCACAATTTTAGGTCAAAATGCAAATTTTTTTTTTTTTTTTTTTATTATGAACACAAGTGCAGCATCTGATGCACCTGGCAGAATGTGACTTGCTGCAAATGACCGCAAGCACCATACCAAATGTATTGGGCTTGCCGTATTCAAGCCATAATTTGGGCATTATGTGTGTGTTCAAGCAGATGCAGCGCCACCTATGGTATTGTCCAAAAACATTAGCGTTCTGCTGATGTGAAATTTGCCTTACTGAATTTTTTATATTTTTTTTTGTCATGCACACTGTTGGTGGGACTCGTGCTCCCCCCATAGTGTCTGTGCAAGTGACTGCATTATTATTAATGTAAGGTGTCATGCACACTGTGGGTGGGACTCATGCTCCCCCCATAGTGTCCGTGCAAGTGACTGCATTCTTATTAATGTAAGGTGACATGCACACTGTGGGTGGGACTCATGCTCCCCCCACAGTGTCCGTGCAAGTGACTGCATTATTATTAATTAATGGTGTCATGAACAGTGTGTGACTACTAATTTTTTTTTTTTTCTATGTAATATTAGTTTATCTGGCAGCTTGCTGAATACTCCTGTTTGCGGCTGCTCGGGATATTCTTTGTTGCTATAGACACTTTTGATTGTGAGTATTTGTATTGTATTTTTTTTTTTTTTTTTTTACAATGTAAATATTTGTATTTCATTTATATGTTCTGACTTTCCTCCCTGTCCTGCAGTGTCTGATTGATTGATTGGGATGGCTGATAACTCCTCCCACAGTGAGGGATCTGATTCCCCAAACAGGGTGGTAAGTGCCTCATGTAACTAATGTGTATGTCCTCATGTGTTTTGCCTATTGTGAATACTAATATCTTAATTAAATCTGATTAAAGGCTCGTGGTTCTGCTGACAGTGGAGCAGTGCAGGACGTCGTTGTGCCTGATGCTGAGCCAGGGACTGTAAGTACTTAATAATCATGCTTGTCCCAAAGTAATTTTTTAAAACTTTATCCAGTTATTTAACATAATATTTTTCATGTATAATTTTTTTTGTACTTAAAAAATAAATTTTATAAACTCAATGTATATTCTTTTTTGTTTTAATTTTGTAGGCTGCTGATGTCCGTCCTAGAGGTCCTCCAACCTCTTCCCAGCGTCGTGGTGGAAGTCGCGGTCGTCGTGGTCGTGGTGTAAGAATATTAAAACATTATAACATTTATAATTTTTATGTTTTTGATTATTAATTTTAATATTAAAAATTGTTTATGTTTTTAGGGTTCCCAAAGGTCAAGCAGGTCCTCACAGGAACGAGTGGAAGAAGTTGATTTCTGTATAAATGGAGATCAGCTGATCCACTTGGTCCAAGAGCGACCTGTATTGTGGGACAAAAGGCACAGCCGCCACTGGGATAGTGACTTGACACTACGACTGTGGGAAGAAATCTGTGTTGAGATCGTGGATGGTTGGAGTGACCTCAATGCTCCGACTCAAGCTGCTTGCCGTAAGTATTTTTTTATAATATATAATTGAATACATTTTTTAAATATAATTTGTAATATTTATACATTCATTAACCACTCTATTTGTTTAACAGTGAAAAAGGTGAAGGAACGCTGGCGATCCATTAAAGACCGCTACGGGAAGGACTACAAAGCAGAGATGCTTGCCCCCAGTGGTTCTGCGGCTGGTAGTAAGAAATATAGGTATTACTACCAGCTATCCTTTTTAAGGCCAGCGTTGGAAAGCCGTAGGTAAAATATATATTTTATTTTTTTTGTATCTTGAATGGACGCTGTTATATGTTATGATACTTAATCTCTTTTTTTATTCCCACAGTACTGTTGGAAATGTTGAACCACCAACTACTGCAAGTAGCCTTCCTGCAGCGGTCCATGATGATGAGCCAACTCTGGACACTGGTGATGGCGCTGCGGCATCTTCACAGCCCTCTGACAGACCAGTCCATCAAACTGTTTCCAACCTATCACAGCCCTCTGTTGCTACCGAACTGCCTCAACCAGCTTCTCGTTCAGTTCGACAGCGCCAGAGTGCTGTCAATAGGAATCCTATTCCGGAATACATGCATCTTTCTGGAGTTTTTGAGGAATGCGTTTCCTTATTAAATAAAACATTTGAAGCTGGATTTGAAAAAATAATAAACGAATTCCAAAAACTCCGGATAGATAATACTTCTCAAATGAGAAATATGTATTTTCAAACAGTTTTGACCCGGATGGAAAATCTGACTGGACCTGGTCAGCTGTATGTCATGCAGAGCTGTGAAGAAGCGCTAAAGTATGCGCTAGACCACATGCATATCAGTGGGCAGCAAGAGTCGGAGACGGACCATCAGCAACCAGTTCCTGAGGTTGAGACAGAGTTGGCCAGCAGACCTGCTCAGCCAAGGTCTGAACAAAGTCGTGGGGCTACTTCTTGTGTTCGTTCACGGGAGAGGGACCCGGAATATCAGGATCGTTCACGGCAGAGGGACCTGGAATACCGGCGTGATCGTTCACGGGACAGGGAGCTGGAAGATCGTCGGATGAGACATGACCAGGATTATGGGCAATATGAGCCACACCATCGGCCACAGGGACCACAGTGGAGAGACTTCCAGTCAGGAGATGAGCCAGCAACACGGCGGCCAAGATACGAAGACTGGGAGTCGGAGGATTTTCGATACTGGCGAGATCAAAGCAGACCAAGACAGCAGCGAGGACGAGGTAGTAGTCATCACCAGTTGGCTACCCAGGGCTCTGGGTATGGTCGCCTATCTACTCGTCCCACTGCTGATCTTGATTTGTCATCAAGGATGTGGCAAAACGTTGGAGACCTAAGCAACACTTCTAGCTTAGGTTTTCGATTGAGCATGCTGGATACACCAATAAACAGACAGGTGTCTCGTCCAGCTGAAGATCCTCCTCTCACAACTGTTCCCTTAAGCCCCATAAGTCCGGTCATCCATCTGACCAGCACCCCATCCAATAGTCCAGGCAGCCCGACCACGACTACGACCACGACTACGACCACCACCACGACCACCACCAAGTAGCTCCACAGGTGGAAGAACATTACCAGGCATGTAATGCACATCCAACCTACGTGGCTGAAGCCATTTATCCAACCTACGTGGCTGAAGCCATTATCCAACCTACGTGGCTGAAGCCATTATCCAACCTACGTGGCTGAAGCCATTATCCAACCTACGTGGCTGAAGCCATTATCCAACCTACGTGGCTGAAGCCATTATCCAACCTACGTGGCTGAAGCCATTATCCAACCTATGTGGCTGAAGCCATTATCCAACCTACGTGGCTGAAGCCATTATCCAACCTACGTGGCTGAAGCCATTATCCAACTTACGTGGCTGAAGCCATTAGCCAACCTACGTGGCTGAAGCCATCAGCCAACCTACGTGGCTGAAGCCATTAGCCAACCTACCTGGCAGAAGCCATTAGCCAATCCTACCTGGCAGAAGCCATTAGCCAACCTACCTGGCAGAAGCCACTTGCCAACCTACCTGGCTGAAGCCACTTGCCAACCTACCTGGCTGAAGCCACTTGCCAACCTACCTGGCTGAAGCCACTTGCCAACCTACCTGGCTGAAGCCACTTGCCAACCTACCTGGCTGAAGCCACCAAACAATACCTACCAACCTGCCTGAAGCCACTTGCCAACCTACCTGGCTGAAGCCACTTGCCAACCTACACCTACTGGCTGAAGCCACCAATACAATCCTACCAACCCTGGCTGAAGCCACTTGCCAACCTACCTGGCTAAGCCACTTGCCAACCTACTGGCTGAAGCCACTTGCCAACCTACTGGCTGAAGCCACTTGCCAACCTACCTGGCTGAAAGCCATCTACCTACCAACTGCTGAAGCCACTTGCCAACTACCTGGCTGAAGCCACTTGCCACCCTGAAGCCATCAACCTACCGGCTGAAGCCACTTGCCAACCTACCTGGCTGAAGCCACTGCAACTACTCTGAAGCCGAACCTACCAACCTGACCTGAAGCCACTTGCCAACCTACCTGGCTGAAGCCACTTGCCAACCTCAACCTACGCTGAAGCACTTGCAACCTACTGCTGAAGCCACTTGCCAACCTACCGGCTGAGCCAACAATGCGAAGCACTTGCCACTACCTGAGCACTTGCAACACGGTGAACATACTACACCTGCCTGAAGCCACTTGCACTTGCTGAACCACTTGCCAACCTACCTGGCTGAAGCCAATTGCCCCGCTAACCCTCCAACCTGCCTGAAGCCACTTGCCAACCTACCTGGCTGAAGCCACTTGCCAACCTACCTGGCTGAAGCCACATACCTACCAACTGCTGAAGCCACTTGCCAACCTACCTGGCTGAAGCCACTTGCCAACCTACCTGGATGAAGCCACAAGTACCACCTAACCTGTCTGAAGCCACTTGCCAACCTACCTGCTGAAGCCACTTGCCAACCTACCTGGCTGAAGCCACATACTATACCAACCTGCTGAAGCTACTTGCCAACCTACCTGGCTGAAGCCAACAATACCTACCTAGCAAGCAGCTGTACCTGATGAGATCCACTCCACTAACCTACCTGTGATGAACACACTTGCTAACAGTTCATGTATGTAACACCAAATACAATACCTTCATCCAATACCTGGCTGAAGTCCACTGCAACCTACCTGGCTGAAGCCACTTAACCTACCTACCTGGCTCAAGCACTTGCCAACCTACCTGGCTGAAGCACTGTCACTACCTGGATGAACGCCACAATTGAGTATTACCAACCTATCTGGCTGAAGCCATTGCCAACCTACCTGGCTGAACCCTTCACTACTAACAACTGCTGAAGCCACTTGCCAACCTACCTGGCTGAAGCCACTTCCAACCTACCATGGCTGAAGCCAACAATACCTACCTGCCTGAAGCCACTGCCCCTACCTGGCTGAGAAGCCACTTGCCAACTACCTGTGCGTATAACACACTAGTACCTACAAACCTGTTCTGAAGCCACTTGCAACCTACCTGGCTGAGCCTTGCCATTTACTCACCTGCTGAAGCCACTACTACCATACCTGGCTGAAGCACTTAACCTACCTGGCTGAAGCCACATACCTACCTGCGAAGCCATTGCTACCTGGCTGAAGCCACTTGCCAACCTACCGGGCTGAAGCCACAACTACTAAACTGTATGACCTTACTCAACCTACTGAAGCCTTGCACTACTTCACAAATACTGCTGAACCACTACTACCTACCTGGCTGAAGCACTTGCAACCTACCTGGCTGAAGCCATGCCTACATACCTACTGCAAGCCCTATGAATACCACACTACCTGCTGAGCCACTTGCCAACCTACCTGGCTGAAGCCACTGCCAACCTACCTGTCTGAAGCACATACAAGAATCACCATTACCTACCTGGCTGAAGCTACTTGCCATACCTCATGGCTGCAAGCTAACATACCATACCACTGTGAAGCAAGCAACTCTACCTGGATGGAGATACCACAATCTACCTAATGTGAGTATTACCAACTGTTCTGAACTGTTCATGTAAGCTCTGAATACTATGTACTTTCCTTTCCTACTTCACAATGCTGATGATCCACCTACTTACCTACCTGCTGAAGCTACTTAACCATACCTTCCTGGCTCAAGCTAACAATACCTACCTGACGCAAGCAAGCTGTCTACCTGGATGGAGATACCACGACCTACCTAATGTGAGTATTAACACACTGTTCTGAAAATGTTCATGTATGTAACTTCATGATACTAATGTACTTTCTCTTTTTCTACTTCACAGATAGCTGCATGAATCCACCTACTTACCTACCTGGCTGAAGCTACTTAACCATACCTTCCATGGCTCAAGCTAACAATACCTACCTGACGCCAAGCAGTCTCTACCTGGATGGAGATACACAACTACCTAATGTGAGTATTACACACACTGTTCTGAAATGTTCATGTACTTAACTTCATAATACTATGTACTTTCTCTTTTTCTACTTCACAGAATAGCTGCATGAATCCACCTACTTACCTACCTGGCTGAAGCTACTTAACCATACCTTCCATGGCTCAAGCTAACAATACCTACCTGACCAAGCAAGCTGTCTACCTGGATGGAGATACCACAATCCTACCTAATGTGAGTATTACAACACACTGTTCTGAAATGTTCATGTATGTAACTTCATATATACTAATGACTTTCTCTTTTTCTACTTCACAGAATAGCTGCATGAATCCACCACTTACCTACCTGCTGAAGCTACTTAACCATACCTTCCATGGCTCAAGCTAAACAATACCTACCTGACGCAAGCAAGCTGTCTACCTGGATGGAGATACCACAATCTACCTAATGTGAGTATTAACACACTGTTCTGAAATGTTCATGTATGTAACTTCATGATACTAATGTACTTTCTCTTTTTCTACTTCACAGAATAGCTGCATGAATCCACCTACTTACCTACCTGGCTGAAGCTACTTAACCATACCTTCCATGGCTCAAGCTAACAATACCTACCTGACGCAAGCAAGCTGTCTACCTGGATGGAGATACCACGACCTACCTAATGTGAGTATTAACACACTGTTCTGAAAATGTTCATGTATGTAACTTCATAATACTAATGTACTTTCTCTTTTTCTACTTCACAGAATAGCTGCATGAATCCACCTACTTACCTACCTGGCTGAAGCTACTTAACCATACCTTCCATGGCTCAAGCTAACAATACCTACCTGACGCAAGCAAGCTGTCTACCTGGATGAGATACCACACTACCTAATGTGAGTATTAACACACTGTTCTGAAAATGTTCATGTATGTAACTTCAAATACTAATGTACTTTCTCTTTTTCTACTTCACAGAATAGCTGCATGAATCCACCTACTTACCTACCTGCTGAAGCTACTTAACCATACCTTCCATGGCTCAAGCTAACAATACCTACCTGACGCAAGCAAGCTGTCTACCTGGATGGAGATACCACAACCTACCTAATGTGAGTATTAACACACTGTTCTGAATGTTCATGTATTACTTCAAATACTATGTACTTTCTCTTTTCTACTTCACAGAATAGCTGCATGAATCCACCTACTTACCTACCTGCTGAAGCTACTTAACCATACCTTCCATGGCTCAAGCTAACAATACCTACCTGACGCAAGCAAGCTGTCTACCTGGATGGAGATACCACGACCTACCTAATGTGAGTATTAACACACTGTTCTGAAAATGTTCATGTATGTAACTTCATAATACTAATGTACTTTCTCTTTTTCTACTTCACAGAATAGCTGCATGAATCCACCTACTTACCTACCTGCTGAAGCTACTTAACCATACCTTCCATGGCTCAAGCTAACAATACCTACCTGACGCAAGCTGTCTACCTGGATGGAATACCACGACTACCTAATGTGAGTATTAACACACTGTTCTGAATGTTCATGTATTACTTCATAATACTATGTACTTTCTCTTTTTCTACTTCACAGAATAGCTGCATGAATCCACCTACTTACCTACCTTGCTGAAGCTACTTAACCATACCTTCCATGGCTCAAGCTAACAATACCTACCTGACGCAAGCAGCTGTCTACCTGGATGGAGATACCACAATCTACCTAATGTAGTATTAACACACTGTTCTGAAAATGTTCATGTATGTAACTTCATAATACTAATGTACTTTCTCTTTTTCTACTTCACAGAATAGCTGCATGAATCCACCTACTTACCTACCTGGCTGAAGCTACTTAACCATACCTTCCATGGCTCAAGCTAACAATACCTACCTGACCAAGCAAGCTGTCTACCTGGATGGAGATACCACACCTACCTAATGTGAGTATTAACACACTGTTCTGAACTTGTTCATGTACCTTACTTCAGAATACTATGTACTTTCTCTTTTTCTACTTCACAGAATAGCTGCATGAATCCACCTACTTACCTACCTTGCTGAAGCTACTTAACCATACCTTCCATGGCTCAAGCTAACAATACCTACCTGACGCAAGCAAGCTGTCTACCTGGATGGAATACCACAGACTACCTAATGTGAGTATTAACACACTGTTCTGAAAATGTTCATGTATGTAACTTCATAATACTAATGTACTTTCTCTTTTTCTACTTCACAGAATAGCTGCATGAATCCACCTACTTACCTACCTGGCTGAAGCTACTTAACCATACCTTCCATGGCTCAAGCTAACAATACCTACCTGACGCAAGCAAGCTGTCTACCTGTATGGAGATACCACGACCTACCTAATGTGAGTATTAACACACTGTTCTGAACTTGTTCATGTATGTAACTTCAAATACTAATGTACTTTCTCTTTTTCTACTTCACAGAATAGCTGCATGAATCCACCTACTTACCTACCTGCTGAAGCTACTTAACCATACCTTCCATGGCTCAAGCTAACAATACCTACCTGACGCAAGCTGTCTACCTGGATGGAGATACCACGACTTACCTAATGTGAGTATTAACACACTGTTCTGAAACTTGTTCATGTACTTACTTCAGAATACTGATGTACTTTCTCTTTTTCTACTTCACAGAATAGCTGCATGAATCCACCTACTTACCTACCTGCTGAAGCTACTTAACCATACCTTCCATGGCTCAAGCTAACAATACCTACCTGACGCAAGCAAGCTGTCTACCTGATGGAGATACCACGACCTACCTAATGTGAGTATTAACACACTGTTCTGAATGTTCATGTATGTAACTTCATATACTAATGTACTTTCTCTTTTCTACTTCACAGAATAGCTGCATGAATCCACCTACTTACCTACCTGGCTGAAGCTACTTAACCATACCTTCCATGGCTCAAGCTAACAATACCTACCTGACGCAAGCAAGCTGTCTACCTGGATGGAGATACCACGACCTACCTAATGTGGTATTAACACACTGTTCTGAACTTGTTCATGTACCTTACTTCAGAATACTGATGTACTTTCTCTTTTTCTACTTCACAGAATAGCTGCATGAATCCACCTACTTACCTACCTTGCTGAAGCTACTTAACCATACCTTCCATGGCTCAAGCTAACAATACCTACCTGACGCAAGCAAGCTGTCTACCTGGATGGAGATACCACGACCTACCTAATGTGAGTATTAACACACTGTTCTGAAAATGTTCATGTATGTAACTTCATAATACTAATGTACTTTCTCTTTTTCTACTTCACAGAATAGCTGCATGAATCCACCTACTTACCTACCTGGCTGAAGCTACTTAACCATACCTTCCATGGCTCAAGCTAACAATACCTACCTGACGCAAGCAAGCTGTCTACCTGGATGGAGATACCACGACCTACCTAATGTGAGTATTAACACACTGTTCTGAACTTGTTCATGTACCTTACTTCAGAATACTGATGTACTTTCTCTTTTTCTACTTCACAGAATAGCTGCATGAATCCACCTACTTACCTACCTTGCTGAAGCTACTTAACCATACCTTCCATGGCTCAAGCTAACAATACCTACCTGACGCAAGCAAGCTGTCTACCTGGATGGAGATACCACGACCTACCTAATGTGAGTATTAACACACTGTTCTGAAAATGTTCATGTATGTAACTTCATAATACTAATGTACTTTCTCTTTTTCTACTTCACAGAATAGCTGCATGAATCCACCTACTTACCTACCTGGCTGAAGCTACTTAACCATACCTTCCATGGCTCAAGCTAACAATACCTACCTGACGCAAGCAAGCTGTCTACCTGGATGGAGATACCACAATCTACCTAATGTGAGTATTAACACACTGTTCTGAAAATGTTCATGTATGTAACTTCATAATACTAATGTACTTTCTCTTTTTCTACTTCACAGAATAGCTGCATGAATCCACCTACTTACCTACCTTGCTGAAGCTACTTAACCATACCTTCCATGGCTCAAGCTAACAATACCTACCTGACGCAAGCAAGCTGTCTACCTGGATGGAGATACCACGACCTACCTAATGTGAGTATTAACACACTGTTCTGAACTTGTTCATGTACCTTACTTCAGAATACTGATGTACTTTCTCTTTTTCTACTTCACAGAATAGCTGCATGAATCCACCTACTTACCTACCTTGCTGAAGCTACTTAACCATACCTTCCATGGCTCAAGCTAACAATACCTACCTGACGCAAGCAAGCTGTCTACCTGGATGGAGATACCACGACCTACCTAATGTGAGTATTAACACACTGTTCTGAAAATGTTCATGTATGTAACTTCATAATACTAATGTACTTTCTCTTTTTCTACTTCACAGAATAGCTGCATGAATCCACCTACTTACCTACCTGGCTGAAGCTACTTAACCATACCTTCCATGGCTCAAGCTAACAATACCTACCTGACGCAAGCTGTCTACCTGGATGGATATACCACAATCTACCTAATGTGAGTATTAACACACTGTTCTGAAAATGTTCATGTATGTAACTTCATAATACTAATGTACTTTCCTTTTTCTACTTCACAGAATAGCTGCATGAATCCACCTACTTACCTACCTGGCTGAATCTACTTAACCATACCTTCCATGGCTCAAGCTAACAATACCTACCTGACGCAAGCAAGCTGTCTACCTGGATGGAGATACCACGACCTACCTAATGTGAGTATTAACACACTGTTCTGAAAATGTTCATGTATGTAACTTCATAATACTAATGTACTTTCTCTTTTTCTACTTCACAGAATAGCTGCATGAATCCACCTACTTACCTACCTGGCTGAAGCTACTTAACCATACCTTCCATGGCTCAAGCTAACAATACCTACCTGACGCAAGCAAGCTGTCTACCTGTATGGAGATACCACGACCTACCTAATGTGAGTATTAACACACTGTTCTGAACTTGTTCATGTATGTAACTTCAGAATACTACTAATGTACTTTCTCTCTCTCTACTTCACAGAATAGCTGCATGAATCCACCTACTTACCTACCGGGCTGAAGCTACTTAACCATACCTTCCATGGCTCAAGCTAACAATACCTACCTGACGCAAGCTGTCTACCTGGATGGAGATACCACGACTTACCTAATGTGAGTATTAACACACTGTTCTGAACTTGTTCATGTATGTAACTTCAGAATACTACTAATGTACTTTCTCTTTCTCTACTTCACAGAATAGCCGGATGAATACACTTGCCTACCTGGCTCAAACTACTTAACCATACCTTCCATGGCTGAAGCTAACGATGATTACCTACACGACGAAAAGAAGCTGCCTACCTTGAATCAACTAACACTAAATACCTATGCAAAATAAATGTTATTTAATTATTTATTGTATGTTATAAAATAAAATTTTTTAAATTCAAAAATTTGTTTCCATTATTTAATATAAGATTATATTTTTAATATAGAAGAATGTGTTAGTACCCATTATTATGTAGTCATAATAAAACATATAGTGTATGGCTGTCTGAAATGGAAATACATTGTCTATTAATGTTTTAATTCCTATTTAAACAATAATTGACAATGGATTTCCGTTTTGGAGAGACATTTACTATATAACTGTGTAATGTCCACTTTTGTGTAATTGATAAATTGTGCGCCACAGGCAGAAGTGGCCAGTATGCAAAAGAGCTGTGCAGCGCTTCAAATATAAATTTGACAGCCTTGCATATCTCGGCTAAAACACTCCGCTCCTCCTGCCCTGGCCAGGTTCAGGTAATGAAACACACCCTCTTCAAAGTGTTTGTTAAACAGGAGTAGTCATTGTCCTGCTAGGACCTTGCATGATGTTAGAATTAGATTGGCGTTAGGCGCTGTGATTGGGCCAGTCGCCGTGATGTGTTATGTGCGTAAAATATTGCATCAGTGCAAGCGGACACATGACTGCACCGAATGCAAATGTCATTTTCACATCATGCAAGGTCCTAGCAGGACACTGCCTGCTCCCGATTAACTAACACTCGCCGTAGGGTAAGCATAACAATAATTTTTTTTAATACATTTGTATTCATTTGACATGTAATTTGAGAGTATTGAATGCAGAACAAAATGAAATGTTGCTTGACAACACAAGGGTAAAGACACAGCGCGCTAAAAAACACACAAGGGGGAAAGAGTACATACAAGGTGTGAAAGACACATAGCGCACTAGGCAGAAAATAAACAGGGTCAGGCCTTGTGTCATCACCCGGGCAAGTGCTGGTGCCCGACTGCTTGTAGGGTGCCCCAGGGCTAGGTTCACACTTGCATTGTGACCCTAGCCTGACGCAAGTATTGTCCGCTGCAACGCTGAGCGTTTAATGCTATGCGCATCCAGCAACGGAGCCCATAGAAACCTGATGTTTACATTGACAAGCACTGTTTGGAAAGGTAAACATCGTGTTTTTATGGGCTCCAGCACATAGCATTAAAAGCTATGCGCTGCAGCTTAAAATAATTGCATCAGGCTAGGGTCACAATGCAAGTGTGACACTAGCCCTCATGAGCCCCTGAGCACACTGCACCCATAGCCAGGGCCATATCCATGGGGCAGCTGGGGTGTCCTTTGCATGGAGGTAATTTTCAGCCTCTTGCAGCGTCAAAGGTCTCCCTCCTCCCTCCTCTGTGGGAGCAAACAGAGCTGCACACTCTGGCCTTACAGGACCTGTGATGATGTCAATGGAGGGTGAAGTCATGGGTCACATGATCATCTCCTCAGTGTATTCAGGACTCTGCTGGGCTGCTCATCATGATGCTCAACTAGGTGAAGTTTGTGTGGGGTCTGGAGGAATTAAAGGCCACTTTACACACACCAAATTATCTGACCAACTTACTAGTTGCAGTGAAATCATGGACACATTGCTCCATTTTGTGGCTGTGTACAAATGGAACTGTGTCCATGATTTCACTGCAACCAGTAAGTTGGTCAGAAGTTGGACAGATAAGTTGGTGTGTGTAAAGTGGCCATTACAGTGTGAATGTAGCAGAAGTGGTTGTGTACTAGGTGTACGTAGCGCAGCTGAGTGTGTACTAGGTGTACGGCGCGGAGCCGTATGTGTACGAGATGTACGGAGGGGAGCCATGTGTGTACCATCGTTATGGAGTGGAGCCATGTGGGTACTAGGTTTCACGGCGCGGAGCCACGTGGGTATGAGGTGTATAGAGCGGAGCCACGTGCAAACGAGGTGTTTGGAGAAGAGCCGCGTGTGTACGAGGTATGTGTACCAGTGGTAGCCCCCATCCCCCGTGGATTACGTTCTCGCTACTGTAGTCCCAGCCACCTTTGCCAGCAGCATTTTTCCAAATATTCTCTTCTGACGCTGTCTGCATTGTGCAGCTCAGCATAGGGGGCACGATGTTGCTATGACTGCTGATATGTGCAGAGTGACCGGGGTAGACCGGAGCGGCGAGAAGAAAAGTGAGGATAAAGAGATATCCGGATGGCCAGACACTCTCCACTTGGCTGCGGTGCCACCCATATGGCAGTGTGGCTCCATTGATCTGCTTGCATTATATAGGCGCTTCAGGATGCTTGTGTATATACAAAGCATCCTCAGACGCACAAAAATGCAACATTTTGCATTTGAAGGTTATTTTTAAAAAACGCAAGGTAACGCAAATGCATTTTAGCCCGCTAATAACAACATGTAATATAGTAACTGTCAGAAACAGCTCTTGCTGCTTTCGGCAGTCACTGTTCATGTAAGGCTTCCTTTGCATAGGCGTTTTATTTAAAATTTTTCAGTTGTGGTACTAAAAAACCCCGAATCTGCCACATTTTCCGCCAAGCGGCTGCACATTTGCCACAAGCCACATGCATTGTCTATTGGGCTTGCGGTAAGTGTGCAGCAAAATATATATTCTAGTCCGCAATATGTACTAAAGGGGGTCCACTGAGACTTTTTCGCACTGGGCCAACAGAAACCTGGAGTTGGACCTGTACAGGGTTCAAGTTGAATAATAGAACGCATACAGGGGTAGATTTTTCCTGGAAGACCGCTCAAAGAGAGAACAGAACATGAAGGAAGAAGACAGCACAGTGGGCATAGAGTAAGGAGTGAAAAAGACAGTGCAGGGGACAAATACAATGGACACATGGAGACGGATATAGCACGAAATGATCAGGATGATACCGTCAGATGCTAATGCATGGGGCCCCACATCTATGTAATAATTAATTGTGTAATGGACACTTCCATTTTAATTCGAAACATACCTTACCCACTGAAAATTGCTGTACAGACACTTAGGCCGGCTTCACACTTCGTGTGTGTGATCCGATCCGTAGCTGTCCGCTTCAGGCAGACAGCCGCGAACCATATAAGCACACAGGACTGGGTGGCTATTATGCCCTCCGATCCTGTGTTTAGCGCACGCAGCTGCAGCCGATGACAGGTCAGAACCGGTGCGCCAGCGGTCATCACCTATCAACAGCAGGAACTGCGTGCGCTAAACACAGGATTGGAGAGCATAATAACCACCCAGACCTTTGTGCTCATACGGTCCGCGGCTGTCTGCATGAAGCGGACAGCTATGGATCGGATCACACGCATTGTGAAGCCACCCTTAAAAACAAAGTGGTCGTTTGTAGGAAAAATTTAAAATTACACATAGTAGTACATAGATATGAAGAGACATAATGTGTAGTGTGTTCAAACGTACACGATGTAGGTGTGCTGTATCCCTCAATTATGTGGTCACTAGTAAAAAGGCCCGATGCAATTGCATCGTTAGCGCGGTGAAATGAATTGTGTGTATACAGGCAGGGCGCGAGGGCGGTGGCAATGGAGCGGGGCCGACGGTTGTCAGGATGGCAGCGGTGTCAGGTAGTGCGGCTGAGGATGGAGGAGGGTGAGAGGCTGGAGGAGGCTGTGAGGATGGGGAGGCTGTGAGGCTGGAGGAGACTGAGGCTGGAGGAGGCAGTGAGGATGTGGAGGCTGTGAGGCTGGAGGAGACATTTACTGTACTGAGCATGCTCAGTACAGTAAAAGGTCTCCAAACAGGAAGGCAGGGGTTAAAAAAAAAACCTCTCCCCGAGCCCCCGCCGTCTCCTGCCGTCTTCCTCCAAGCTTCCGGTGGCTGCCGCAGGCTCCCAGTGTCTGCAGAGCTGTTTTAGTGCAGTTCAGGACCTGCGGAGATGTCACAGTCACGTGACACCAGGTTACCATGGAGTAACCTGGTGTCACGTGACTGTGACATCACCACAGGTCCTTGACTGCAGTAGAAGAGCTCTGCAGACACTCGGAGCCTGCGGCAGCCACCGGAAGCTTGGAGGAAGACAGCAGGAGACGGCGGGGGCTCAGGGAGAGGTGAGCATTACCTTTTTTTTTTTTTTTTTTACAGTAGTGCGGGTCTGCGGCTCGTGATGACGATGCGCGTCATCACTCGCAGTCCCGAAAAGCATGTTGGGATTCAGTGACAACGCCCGAATTCCCAACTGCGGATTATATAAGTAGATGTGCATCTCAAAACAATACTGGCTACTCATGGCCGGCTCTACATATGTGCGACCTGTGCGAGGGCACAGGGCGCCTGCCACCAGACTTCACAGGGGGCGTCGCAGAGAAACATCAACTTTCACTTTTTACTCCTGTCGAACTGTACAGGATGCAACAGGAGAGTAAATTTTCAGAGGTAGGGAGCACATCCTCTGTGCTCTTGGCGCCCTCCCCTCCCTTGGTGCTCCATGTCCTGTGCCCTGTCTTCAACAGACAGGAGGGGGAGGGGCCCTGCAGTGTCCCGAACAGAGAAGCTGCTGACAAACACCTTACCCACCAGATCCTGGAGTCACAGTAGAAAAGTCCTCTATGTAGGTGAGGGTAATGTGTAGAGTGTGTGTGTGTGTGTGCGTGCCAAATATGTATGATGTATGCCTTTGTGTGTGTGTAGGTTTGCCAGTGTGCTTGTCTGTGCCAGTGTGTGTAGTGTTACAGTGGGTGTGTGTCTGTGTTCAAGTGTGTGTGTATGTGTGTCTGTGTGTGTATGTGTGCCAGTATGTGTGTGTGCATGTCTGTGTGTGTTTGTGTCAGTGTGTGTATGTATGCCAGTGTGTGTGTCTGTCTGCAAATGTGTTTTTGTGTATGCGTATGTGTGCCAGTGTGCGTGTGTATGTGTGCCAGTGTATGTGGGTGCATGTCTGTGTGTGTTTGTGTCTGTGTTTGTATGTGTGCCAGTGTGTGTGTGTGCCAGTATGTGCCTGTCTGCATACCAGTGTGTCTGTGTGCCTGTGTGTGTGATATCTGTAATGTATTATGAATACGTTTGTGTGTACAGTATTGTGTGCTGTATATCTCTCTATCATTTATCTATCTACCTATTTATCTATCATTTATCTATCTATTCTACCTATTATCTATTAGGCTAGGGCCACACTTAACAGTGCACCCATGTTCGCCGGATCACGCTAGAGCAAAGCCCAGCCTGCTGTAACACTGACCACTAATGTCGGGTGCTTCCTGTGAATGCTGCACCATAGAAACCTGCTGTTTGCTATGGTTACAGCTTCACACTGCCTGGGACTTCCTATGAAGCTGTAACCATAGTAGACAGCGGGTTTATGTGATCTGGCTAACGTGGGTGCACTGTTAAGTATGGCCCTAGCCTTAGCTATCTATTGTCTATTCCTTCTATATATTATTTATCTATCCCTATATCTATGTATAATCTATTTTATTTTAAGAAAAAAGGAGCAGCACAATCTTTTAAAGAGAAAATGGTGCAAAGCCCTAAGGCTGGGGTCACACTTGGGCTGGGACCCACTTTTCCAGGCAGCACTAACAACGTTGGAATTTCTGCAATAACAGACACCGTTAATGGCGAGAGCTTCCTCGCAACGGGGTTCCCATAGAAAACCCATAGTTTACCTTGGATGCAGCCACACACAGAGCTCCAGGACAGTTGCTTTTCAACAGCGCACAGGAAAACACTGTCAGCAGGTCAGTGATACCAATGGAAGAGAGAGTCTGTGTCGAATGCAGAGGACAGGTCTAGAAGGAGGAGGACAGAGAACATGTCTGTTAACGTTGGCCGTGAGTAAATCGCTGGTTGATGGTTGCCAGGTTTTCAGACAGGACCGAAAACCTGGCGATGGGCGCCCGGTGGACACGCAGCATCGCTGCGTGTGACACAAGGAGACGCGCAATCAGCCAGCTCCCAGCGCCTCTCATCAAGTTCAGGGAGCTGGGAAACCATAGTAAACTGCGGGTATCTACTTAGCGCGTGCTGCCTAGATACCCGATGTATACCTTTGTTACCAGCCTTTGATCACCGGCTGGTATCCAAGGTAAACAGCAGGTAACTAGGGTCCCTAGTTACCCGCTGTTACCTTGGATAACAGCCAGTTAGCGGGAGCAGGCTGGTAACCAAGGTATACATCGGGTAACTAGGCAGCGAGCGCTGCCTAGATACCCGTAGTTTACCATGGATACCAGCCTGCTCCCGCTAACTGCAGGCGGGCAGCAGGAGCAAGACATCGTGGAAAAGATATTTACATAATTTCAACGATGTCGCTAGTCCAATGATCGCTGGTGAGTCTGTCTGTGTGTGTTGCTACGTGTTGATGTCCAAAGCAGGACAATACCCCTACCTCAGGTGCAGATCACACTAATCAAGAAAGTTCAGGTTCTAAGTACACATTTGTGTACATTGCTGTGAACCTGACATGTGCAAATCTGTACCTGATGTAGGTGTGCTGTGGCTGCTGTATCCCTGAAGTACGTGTTGATGTGCAAAGCAGGACAATACCCCTACCTCAGGTGCAGATCACACTAATCAAGAAAGTTCAGGTTCTAAGTACACATTTGTGTACATTGCTGTGAACCTGACATGTGCAAATCCGTACCTGATGTAGGTGTGCTGTGGCTGCTGTATCCCTGAAGTACGTGTTGATGTGCAAAGCAGGACAATACCCCTACCTCAGTGCAGATCACACTAATCCAGAAAGTTCAGGTTCTATAAAGTACACATTTGTGTACATTGCTGTGAACCTGACATGTGCAAATCCGTACCTGATGTAGGTGTGCTGTGGCTGCTGTATCCCTGAAGTACGTGTTGATGTGCAAAGCAGGACAATACCCCTACCTCAGGTGCAGATCACACTAATCAGAAAGTTCAGGTTCTAAGTACACATTTGTGTACATTGCTGTGAACCTGACATGTGCAAATCCGTACCTGATGTAGGTGTGCTGTGGGTGCTGTATCCCTGAAGTACGTGTTGATGTGCAAAGCAGGACAATACCCCTACCTCAGGTGCAGATCACACTAATCAAGAAAGTTCAGGTTCTAAGTACACATTTGTGTACATTGCTGTGAACCTGACATGTGCAAATCCGTACCTGATGTAGGTGTGCTGTGGCTGCTGTATCCCTGAAGTACGTGTTGATGTGCAAAGCAGGACAATACCCCTACCTCAGGTGCAGATCACACTAATCCAGACAGTTCAGGTTCATTGTTTAAAAGTACACATTTGTGTACATTGCTGTGAACCTGACATGTGCAAATCCGTACCTGATGTAGGTGTGCTGTGGCTGCTGTATCCCTGAAGTACGTGTTGATGTGCAAAGCAGGACAATACCCCTACCTCAGGTGCAGATCACACTAATCAAGAAAGTTCAGGTTCTAAAATACACATTTGTGTACATTGCTGTGAACCTGACATGTGCAAATCCGTACCTGATGTAGGTGTGCTGTGGCTGCTGTATCCCTGAAGTACGTGTTGATGTGCAAAGCAGGACAATACCCCTACCTCAGGTGCAGATCACACTAATCCAGACAGTTCAGGTTCATTGCTTTAAAAGTACACATTTGTGTACATTGCTGTGAACCTGACATGTGCAAATCCGTACCTGATGTAGGTGTGCTGTGGCTGCTGTATCCCTGAAGTACGTGTTGATGTGCAAAGCAGGACAATACCCCTACCTCAGGTGCAGATCACACTAATCCAGACAGTTCAGGTTCATTGCTTTAAAAGTACACATTTGTGTACATTGCTGTGAACCTGACATGTGCAAATCGTACCTGATGTAGGTGTGCTGTGGCTGCTGTATCCCTGAAGTACGTGTTGATGTGCAAAGCAGGACAATACCCCTACCTCAGGTGCAGATCACACTAATCAAGAAAGTTCAGGTTCTAAGTACACATTTGTGTACATTGCTGTGAACCTGACATGTGCAAATCCGTACCTGATGTAGGTGTGCTGTGGCTGCTGTATCCCTGAAGTACGTGTTGATGTGCAAAGCAGGACAATACCCCTACCTCAGGTGCAGATCACACTAATCAAGAAGTTCAGGTTCTAAGTACACATTTGTGTACATTGCTGTGAACCTGACATGTGCAAATCCGTACCTGATGTAGGTGTGCTGTGGCTGCTGTATCCCTGAAGTACGTGTTGATGTGCAAAGCAGGACAATACCCCTACCTCAGGTGCAGATCACACTAATCAAGAAAGTTCAGGTTCTTAAGTACACATTTGTGTACATTGCTGTGAACCTGACATGTGCAAATCCGTACCTGATGTAGGTGTGCTGTGGCTGCTGTATCCCTGAAGTACGTGTTGATGTGCAAAGCAGGACAATACCCCTACCTCAGGTGCAGATCACACTAATCCAGACAGTTCAGGTTCATTGCTTTAAAAGTACACATTTGTGTACATTGCTGTGAACCTGACATGTGCAAATCTGTACCTGATGTAGGTGTGCTGTGGCTGCTGTATCCCTGAAGTACGTGTTGATGTGCAAAGCAGGACAATACCCCTACCTCAGGTGCAAATCACACTAATCAAGAAAGTTCAGGTTCTAAGTACACATTTGTGTACATTGCTGTGAACCTGACATGTGCAAATCCGTACCTGATGTAGGTGTGCTGTGGCTGCTGTATCCCTGAAGTACGTGTTGATGTGCAAAGCAGGACAATACCCCTACCTCAGGTGCAGATCACACTAATCCAGACAGTTCAGGTTCATTGCTTTAAAAGTACACATTTGTGTACATTGCTGTGAACCTGACATGTGCAAATCCGTACCTGATGTAGGTGTGCTGTGGCTGCTGTATCCCTGAAGTACGTGTTGATGTGCAAAGCAGGACAATACCCCTACCTCAGGTGCAGATCACACTAATCAAGAAAGTTCAGGTTCTAAGTACACATTTGTGTACATTGCTGTGAACCTGACATGTGCAAATCCGTACCTGATGTAGGTGTGCTGTGGCTGCTGTATCCCTGAAGTACGTGTTGATGTGCAAAGCAGGACAATACCCCTACCTCAGGTGCAGATCACACTAATCCAGACAGTTCAGGTTCATTGCTTTAAAAGTACACATTTGTGTACATTGCTGTGAACCTGACATGTGCAAATCCGTACCTGATGTAGGTGTGCTGAGGCTGCTGTATCCCTGAAGTACGTGTTGATGTGCAAAGCAGGACAATACCCCTACCTCAGGTGCAGATCACACTAATCCAGACAGTTCAGGTTCATTGCTTTAAAAGTACACATTTGTGTACATTGCTGTGAACCTGACATGTGCAAATCTGTACCTGATGTAGGTGTGCTGTGGCTGCTGTATCCCTGAAGTACGTGTTGATGTGCAAAGCAGGACAATACCCCTACCTCAGGTGCAAATCACACTAATCAAGAAAGTTCAGGTTCTAAGTACACATTTGTGTACATTGCTGTGAACCTGACATGTGCAAATCCGTACCTGATGTAGGTGTGCTGTGGCTGCTGTATCCCTGAAGTACGTGTTGATGTGCAAAGCAGGACAATACCCCTACCTCAGGTGCAGATCACACTAATCAAGAAAGTTCAGGTTCTAAGTACACATTTGTGTACATTGCTGTGAACCTGACATGTGCAAATCCGTACCTGATGTAGGTGTGCTGTGGCTGCTGTATCCCTGAAGTACGTGTTGATGTGCAAAGCAGGACAATACCCCTACCTCAGGTGCAGATCACACTAATCAAGAAAGTTCAGGTTCTAAGTACACATTTGTGTACATTGCTGTGAACCTGACATGTGCAAATCCGTACCTGATGTAGGTGTGCTGTGGCTGCTGTATCCCTGAAGTACGTGTTGATGTGCAAAGCAGGACAATACCCTACCTCAGGTGCAGATCACACTAATCAAGAAAGTTCAGGTTCTAAGTACACATTTGTGTACATTGCTGTGAACCTGACATGTGCAAATCCGTACCTGATGTAGGTGTGCTGTGGCTGCTGTATCCCTGAAGTACGTGTTGATGTGCAAAGCAGAACAATACCCCTACCTCAGGTGCAGATCACACTAATCCAGACAGTTCAGGTTGTAAGCTTTAAAAGTACACCTTGGTGTACATTGCTGTGAACCTGACATGTGCAAATCTGTACCTGATGTAGGTGTGCTGTGGCTGCTGTATCCCTGAAGTACGTGTTGATGTGCAAAGCAGGACAATACCCCTACCTCAGGTGCAGATCACACTAATCATGAAAGTTCAGGTTCTAAGCTTTAAAAGTACACCTTTGTGTACATTGCTGTGAACCGGAATTATGTTTAATGTGAAAATCTGTACCTGACATAGGTGTACTGTGGCTACTATATACCTAAGTTATGTCTTAAACGCCTGTCACACACATCAATATCACTTTCAATATCGCTGCTGCACATGATGTAGCAGCGATATTGCATTGTCAATCATAAATCAATCATAAATTTATTTTTGATGGTCATAAAATTTTACGTGCATCTATAAGACATGACGATGGTCACCCGCTGGACGCACAGCATCAATGCGTGTCACATGGGGAGACGAGATCAGCAAGTCACAGCACCTGTAAACAAGCGATGGGACATGGTAAACAAGGTAAACTGCATGTATGAAGACAGTGAACGCTGCCTAGACACCCAATGTCTACCTTGGTTACCAGACTTCGCCAGCTTAACGAACAATAACAGCCTGTAAGTGAGACAAGACTGTTAACCAAGGTGAACATCATGTTTGTAGGCATCGCGCGGTGCCTACATACCCAATGTATACCTTGATTAACAGCCTTCTCCCACTTACAAGCTGTTATCGCTTGTTAAGCATGAAAAGGTTGGTAACCAATGTAACATGCAGGGATCTAGGCAGCATGCGCTGGATACATACCCCATGTAAACCTTGGTTAACAGCCTTTTCACGCTTAACGGCTGGTATCAAGGATGGTGAAAAAGGAATACATCAGCTATAATGGCAGGGCACATTGGCTACATACACACATTGAAGGGGCCTTTTACAATTGTGTTTTTTTAATGATTTGGAAGATCGGGCAAAACCAGATTCTTACAGTATTTTGCCCATTCAGTTAAATTTTGTCAGGTAGAATGTTGTAGATTCATATTTTTTAATGAAATCATTAAAGAGAATGGGCAAAAAAATGAATTCTGTAAGAATCATTTGTTTTCAAGATCTTCAAAATCAGGAAAAAAACGCAAGTGTGAAAAGGCCACCTTGTTTAACAGCTACCAGCGCTTGCTAACAGGCGCTGTGAGTGTGAGGAAATCGTTTCAACCATGTCGCTGGTCTCATGATTACTGGTAAAATCTGCCTGTGTAATGGTACCTTTACACGCGGCTACATTTCTAGGGTGGCTACAGGTAACTTACTGGCTGCAGTGAAATCATGGAGACAAGGTTCTATCTTGTTGCTGTGTACAAATGGAATAATGTCTCCATGATTTCACTGCAACCAGTAAGTTACCTGTAGCCACCCTAGAAATGTTGCCGCGTGTAAAGGTACCATGACAGATCACCAGCAATCAAACGTCAATGTCACAGCAATCTCGTTTGTTGGTTAGTTCACTGTCGACATTGACATGTGTGACAGAACCTTTAACAACCTGTTACACAACAGATAATTGTGCAGAGGTTGTTTTCACATCTTTGCTTGGAGTGAAATCATGGACACATTGTTCCAGTTGTACACTGCCACAAAATGGAGCAATGTGACTATGATTCCAATGCTATCCTACATCTGAAAACAATATCAGCACAATTATGTGTGTGTGCAACAGCGCCTTTAAGGTGTATAACACAACAATACCCCTACTTCAGGCACAATAATAACATGTCATGTTCTGAGCAAGGTTGTACAATGTGTACTTTTACAGCTCTGAACCTGAAGTATGTTACCTGCAACGCCGTACCTGATGTAGGTGTATTGTGGCTGCTCTGTACCTCCACTATATGTAGTGTTACCACATAGTTGAGGTACAGAGCACATCAGTTGAAGAAACAGACCAAAAAACATTTTATTTAATTGGAAAATAAAAATAATCAACATTAACATTTCAAAAATACAAACAGTTAATATTCAAAATATTATAGCAATATTAAATATTTGTCATTATCAAGTTTATAAAATGAAAAAAATTAATCTACAAAATTGTCATATCACAAAGAAAAAAAATAAAAGTATACTGTGAAAGCTCAATATAAAGGGAATGCAGCATACAGGAGAGGAGGAGAGCAGGGACACCCGAGGGGGACTGGCACATGCAGCAGAGTAGGGAAGCAGAGAGTCAGGAGAAGGACTGGAGCCTGAAAGAAAGGGGGGAAGCAGGGAGACAGCAGAGTGACTGTAGCCTGAAAGAAAGGGGGGAAGCAGGGAGACAGCAGAGTGACTGTAGCCTGGACAAAAGAGGGTGGTGCAGGAGCTGTGTAATACACAATGCGTTGCAAATAACACACCATCTTGTTATTTTAAAAAGGTAAAAAAAATTATTTTTAATTAAACTTTAATTATACACATTACACGTCGCAACATTGCATGCAATTTCATTTGCAATTTGCTAGTTGCAGTGAAATCATGAACACATTATTCTATTTGTACACAGTAACAAAATAATAAAATGTGTTCGTGATTTCACTGACACCAGCAAATTTACAGTGAAATTGCATGCAATGTTGCAACGTCTAATGGTACCCTAATAACAAATTTTTTTAATTATAACATTTTGTATTTTTTTTTTAATTTTTTTTTTTTTTTATTTGTTTTTATTTTTTAAAATATTGAAAATAATTAAAACATTTCAAACATAAATATGACAATTAAAAATATGTTCAATTATCATTTAATAATGAAAATTTTAAAACATCACTTGAAATTTGCTAGTTGCAGTGAAATCATGAACACATTATTCTATTTGTACACATCAACAAAATAAAAAAATGTGTCCGTGATTTCACTGACACAAGCAAATTTACGGTGAAATTGCATGCAATGTTGCAACGTCTAATGGTACCCTAAGAACAAATTTTTTTAACTATAACATTTTGTATTTTTTTTTAAATTTTTTTTTTTTTAATTTGTTTTTATTTTTTAAAATATTGAAAATAATTAAAACATTTCAAACATAAATATGACAATTAAAAATATGTTAAATTATCATGTAACAATGAAAATTTTTAAACATCAACCATAAAGATGTATAACTATGTACAGCTATTATAACATTGAACTTTACAATAATAACACTTTCTACATGTCAAATAAATAATTACACATTCAGAATTTTGTACAATAAACATAACCGGCATGAAATTATAACAAATTAAACCATTTCATCCTGCCATGACACTCTTCCCTGCTCAGACATAAAATAATGGGCAAATTTGTCTCTAATTTCTGAAACAGCCAGAGTTGTTCTTACGCGACGTGTTCGGTAGTCCTGTAATGTGGTGTCTGCAATGGCATCACGGTCCAAATGAAATTGTTCTTTGGCCAAAACATAGTTATGCAGAACCACACAGGCTTTCACAATGTCGTCCACAGACTCTGGCTGCATTTGTATGGCCTTTCCCAAAATGCGCCATTTTGCGGTTAACAGTCCAAAAGCGCATTCCACCACTCTTCTTGCCCTTGTGAGTCTGTAATTGTAAATCCGTTTTGCATGACACAATCCACGGCTGGCATAAGGCTTCAATAGGTTCTCGCACATTTGAAAAGCCTCATCTGCTACAATTACGAAGGGCATAGGCGGTCCATCTGTGTGCGGCAGAGGCCTTGGTGGTGGAATGTCAAAGTTGCTGGTATAAATCCGGCGTCCCATGGGAGATTGCTTAAAAACCTGGGAGTCATTTGATCGTCCATAAGACCCAATGTCAACGGCAACAAAGCGACATTGGGAATCCGCGATCGCCATCAGTACGATTGAAAAGTATTTCTTATAATTAAAGTATTCAGAACTGCTCCCAGCAGGTTTAAGAATCCGGATGTGCTTGCCGTCCAGAGCTCCAACGCAGTTTGGAAAATTGGTGATCTCTTCAAACTTGGCAGCAGATGACATCCACAGGTCCATCGTCGGTTCAGGGAGGAATTCCGGCTGCAACACGTCCCACAGTGCTTTGCAGGTTTCCTTCACAATTCCTGAAATCGTTGAAATTCCAAGCCGGAATTGGAAGTGAAGTGAAGACATGCTTTCTCCACTTCCGAGAAACCTGAAAAATAACAAAAACACAACAGTATCATACTTTGAAAGTTAAAAGACACACAACATTAACATTTTTGAGAAATACACCGTACACAATAAAAAGGTGAAACACAATAATTATCATGGGAATGGGAATATACATGATCAACACCACAGTTTACATAAAAGCAACAAAAGGAAGTACTCAGTCACACTACAGTTTTTTGAAAAATATTTTAAAAATATTAAAAAAATAAATATATTGCTATACTATGTAAAATGATTACTTCAAGCACAATGACACAATAAAACATTTTTGAATGAGCAGGAGGCCCACCCGCAGTGTGCATGACACACGAAATTCATAAAAAAGCAGAAAGTTACTTTTTACATCAGCAGCAAGATGAGGTTTTGAGGCAATCAAACCAATGCAGCGCCACATGCTGTATCATCAACATAACAGACGAAATTTGTGTCACATGCAACAAGACCCATGCATAGTCTATGCTGCTTACGCTCCTTTGCAGCAAGAGCGGTTCTGGCAGATGCGTCAGAAGCAGCAATTGCTTAAAGCAATAAAAAACACAAAAAAAAAAGGATTTTTATTTAAGTTTGCAAGTGACTCATCTGCTGCAACCGTCAGAAACGTCCTTAATGCAAAGAACCACAAGCACAAGACACAAAGCATGGGTATTGCTACATCCAGCATGCAACTCGGGCGTTATGTGGGCAATGCAGCACCACATGGCAGATATGCAGCAAACATCGTCTTGAAGCAGATGTGGAAACACCATAAAAAGAACAGCACAGCTGCAACAATTAAAAAAAAAAAAATTTAAAGTAATGCACTTTGACATACAATAAAAGACACATTCCACAGCCAGTGTTCAAAGCCCAAAATACCAACACTTTCACTCATAATACAAGGATTTATAAACAGATAAATTAAACAAAAATTCAATTTGAAATAAAAATAAAATAAAAAAAGTTAAACAGGGTTAAACTTTGTTCACATTTGCATTCCACTGTGCAACGTTCTGCGTATGGCATCCGCAATCTGAGCGCAGCCACCCAAACCCTTATGTTTATAATGGAAGCACACAGTGCTGCACTTGACTGCGCATGACCGTGCACTCCCCTTCACTGCCATATGTGATTTGTGTGCAGAAATCACATAGTCTTTTCCACACCAGGAACGCATGTTACATTCCTGTTGCGGACGACAGTGTGTGATTTGTGCGCAAACATACATCTGCACACAAATCACATATGGCAGTCAAGGGGAGTGCACGCAGTCAAGAGCAGCACTGTGCACTCCCATTATAAACATAGGGGCTTGCAGTGGCTGCACTCACATTGCAGAGCACTCTTACGCAGAACACTGCGGAGTGGTACACAAGTGTGAACCCACTCTTTACTGTTGTCAAACATTGTACTGTGAATGAAGTGAACACAGCTGCAAGATGATGTTTTATGCAGATCCAGAATGAGACACAGCATCATACAGATCATCCGCATAAAAGCTGACTTGTGGGCTACATGAAGCAAGCCCCATGCATTGTGTATGTTGCTTGAAGTCCTTTGCATCAAGTGTGGTTATGCTGGGTGCATCGGAGGATGCACTTGTGGCGGAAAAAAAAAATTTAAAATCTCTTTTTTTTGGTTTATTTTTAAATTACGACAAAGACACATCAGCCACATCTTCCAGCACAACCATGCCTGCCATAAAAGAACACAAGTAACCTACACAACACATGGCGCTTAATGCATCCAGCCCACGTCAGGCATTATGCAGCCAATTCCAAAAATGCAGCACCACATGTCGGATCAGCAGACAAATTCACCTTGATAATGATGTTAAAAGGCCAATTGCATGAACACTAGGGGGGAGCACGAGTCCCACCCACAGTGTGCATAAGACCTTACATTAATACAAATGCAGTCACTTGCACGAACACTATGGGGGGAGCATGAGTCCCACCCACAGTGTGCATGACACCTTACATTAGAAGGCTGGGTTCACATTTGAGGACCCAAACGCAGCATTCTGCAGAGGGGTCCGCAATGTCAACGCAGCGGCACCAAGCTCCTATCTTTATAATGGGAGTGCACGGTGCTGGGCTTGACAGCGCATGACCATGCGCATCCATTCACTCCAATATGTTGTCTGTGCGTAGGCGGATACCTGCGCACAAATCATACAGTCTCTTCCGCACCAGGGACGCAACATGTTGTGTCCCTGGTGTGGACGAGAGTGTGTGATCTGTGCGTAGGCGTCCGCCTGCGCACAGATCACATATGGGAGTGAATGGGTGCGCACGGTCATGCACTGTCAAGCGCAGCACCGTGCGCTCCCATTATAAAGATAGGAGCTTGCAGCCGCTGCGCACACATGGCGATTCCCCTCCGCTGAACACTGCGGAAGGGAACGCTAATGTGAAGGCAACCATACTAATGCAGTCACTTGCATGAACACTATGGGGGAGCATGAGTCCCACCCACAGTGTGCATGTCGCCTTACATTAATACTAATGCAGTCACTTGCACGGACACTATGGGGGTAGCATGAGTCCCACCCACAGTGTGCATGACACCTTACATTAATACTAATGCAGTCACTTGCACGGACACTATGGGGGTAGCATGAGTCCCACCCACAGTGTGCATGACACCTTACATTAATACTAATGCAGTCACTTGCACAGACACTATGGGGGTAGCATGAGTACCACCCACAGTGTGCATGACACCTTACATTAATACTAATGCAGTCACTTGCACGGACACTATGGGGGTAGCATGAGTCCCACCCACAGTGTGCATGACACCTTACATTAATACTAATGCAGTCACTTGCACGGACACTATGGGGGTAGCATGAGTCCCACCCACAGTGTGCATGACACCTTACATTAATACTAATGCAGTCACTTGCACAGACACTATGGGGGGAGCATGAGTCCCACCCACAGTGTGCATGACGCCTTAAATTAATGATAATGCAGTAAAAGGCAATTTTTCACATCAGCAGCACAGTGATATTTTTGGCCAATAAAAGAGGTGATGCTGCATCTGCCTGACCACACACATAATGCCCAACTTATGACTGAATACGGCAAGCCCATACATTTTGTATGGTGCCTGCGGTCATTTACAGCAAGTCACATTCTGGCAGGTGCATCAGATGCAGCTCTTGTGTCCATAAAAAAAAAAAAAAAAAAAAAATCAAAGGTATTTCCATTTTGTTATAACTACAATTGTGACACATCTGCAGCACCTGCCAGAACTACACTTGACGCAAAGGACCGCAAGCAACATACACAATGCATAGAGCCTGTGATGCAAATCAGCCATTATACAGCAAATGCAGCGCCACCTTCTCACACAAACATCATATTTCTGCAGATGTAAAAAACACAGAGCATGACTGCAAGAAAAAAAAAACATCATTTCATGTTTTAAAACATGAATTTTTAAGGCTGGCTTCAGACTTGAAGATGCATCTGCAGATTTTTGCAGATGCATCTGCATACATACCACGGCCCCTATGTTTATAATGGTGAGCACAGCGGTCTGCAGATGCTTGCGGACCGCCGTGCGCTCTCATTGCCCGCCATTATTGATCTGTGCGCACGCAGATGCCTGTGCACAAATCACACACTCTCGCCTGCACCAGGGACACGACATCTCGGGTCCATGGTGTGGCCAGGATTGTGTGATTTGTGCACAGGCATCCACGTGCGCACAGATCAATAATGGCGGGCAATGAGAGCGCACGGCGGTCCGCAAGCATCAGCAGACCGCCGTGCGCACAATTATAAACATAGGGGCCGCGGTCTGCATGCAGATGCTTGCAGATGCATCTGCAAAACACTGCAGATGCATCTGCAAGTCTGAAGCCAGCCTTAGTTATAGAAAAATAACCACTGCAAACAGTCACAAAACACAACCAGTGTGCACAGCGCCAAAAACAACACGTTCATTCACAATATAATTATTTATCAACTGTTTAAAAAAAAAAACAGCTGACAAATAATTATACAGTGAATGACCAATAGATATAAAACATTGTATGTCTGCAAAAAAAAAAAAAAAATATTGCACTATGCAAATTAAAAAAAAAAAATCAAAAACCACAACCAGTGTGAACAGCACCATAAAGCAAAACCTACATTCATAATACATTTATCAACAGTTTATATAGAAAAAAATAGAAACAAACATACTGATCAATGATAATTATACGGTGAATGACAAAATCAAAAAGCGTGGCTGCAACATAAGCAGTCAAATGCACTATGAGAATTTAAAAAAAAAAAAATTACAGTGGCCATAGCCACCAAAAACAACACATTCGTTCACAAGAACATTATTTATCAACAGTTTTGAATAAAAACATAAGATTTAAAAAAAAAAAAAAAATCTACAGTCAATGACCAATACATAGAACATGACTACAAGAATAACAGCCATGAATACTTACAATAATGCATTTTAAAAAAATAAAGCCAATGAAAAAAAATAAATTATTAATAATATATATACACACAAACGCACAGTACAATAAAAAAAATCCGTTCTTTGTAAATAAACTTAGGACCAGTTTACTAAAAAAAAATATATATCTATATTTTAAAAAAATATTTAATTAAAAATAAAAAATTCGACTCTGAATAACAACAAACATAAAAAGTCTACATTTTAAAAAATGCGCTCTATTTAAAAAGAAAAAAGTGAAAATAACTACAAAAACACGCCAATAAGCATTTAAAAAAAACAAAAAAAACTTGCATTACCTTAAAGTCACCATTAGTCGCTCCTCTGCAGAAATCGCCCGCCGGAATCTGGTGTCTTCTTTGGTGATGAGTCCTCGAACGCGTCCAAGAAGTTCGTCAAAACTTTCGATGGTCATCCGAAGATAGTCCCGGAATTTATCAGGATGGTTCCGCAGTTCTTCGTATAAAGTGCAGAACACACCACGAGTCATTCGCCTTGATGTGATGGGGTGCACCCAAAATCGCCGCCGTCTCTGTCGCAGTCTTTGTCTTCGTCGCTCATTGTGGTATGCAAGTCCCACAACGCGTGCAATTGCGAAAACCCTTTTAAAATGGGCATCCAATGCACGGAACGACATCGCCATCTTGCAGTAAAATTCCGGAGAAAGATGAAAGTCCAGGAAATGCAAAAATGCAGAAAAAAAAAATAAAAAAAAAAATAAAATCCAGGGAATAAAAGACAATCCACGGAAATCCAAGGAAAATAGGTCCACAATCCAAGCAGTGTCCACTCCAAAAACTGGCAAAGAATGCTTGGACAACAAAAAAAAAAAATTTCTTTATATACCTGTGGGCGGGTACTTAAAGTGCGGGAAAAAACCGCGTTTGCCGCACTTGCGGCACACTTGCGGCACACTTGCGGCAAGAATGCGGCAAGCCCCATTCATTTCCTATGGGACTTGCGGCACTTGCGGCAAGTGCGGTTTTTTTACAAATTTCAACGCCAGTTGCGGCAATGCGGATTTTACCGCATTTGTGCCGCAACTGGCAAATGCGGTTACATGCGGATTTTACCGCAAGTGACAGTTGCGGTATGAATGCGGTATTAACGGTCAATACCGCAAATGCCGCGAATTATGAAAAACGCTGATGTGAAAGGGCCCTTACAGGCACTGGGATGCTGTGTGCAATCATATGTTTAGCTTAATGATTCAAAGTTTGATTGCAGAGAAAACAGTTACAAAAGTTATGGCAAAGAGGGGAGGAGATGAATGAAATGTGTGTCTGGGGCCACAAGGGAGTGGGTACTCAGGTCTCGGGAGGTCAGTTGCGGGGGATGTCACGGGTGGTCCGTGCCGAGCCTGTGCCCTTGAGTGACAATAAAAAGGGGTATATTTACAGGGATAGGAGTTGTCAGTCGTGACGCCACCTGTAGTTTCCGGTGAGGGCACCGGCGCTGCTTGGGCATCCGGGGTGATGGGCGGCAGCAAGATGGAGTGGCTCCCTACAGGAGGAGCGGGGTCCCCGGGCTAAGGGTTGTGATGGTGGAGTAGGGCAGCACAGTCATTTCTGTACCGGGTTGGAGTAGGGGAGCGTAGTTGGTGCCGTGCGGGATAAGTTGAAGGAGGGACACGCAGACACATTAAAGTCTTTTGGTACCTTTACTGATGACTGGTTACAAGTACACACGTCCGGAGTGAAGGAAAACACCTTGGGATCTCCACAGCGAGTAGGGTTGTAGGCCTCCTTATTCTGCTTTCCTGTTCTGAGTCAGGCAGGTATGGAACCTAACCGGACCGTTACTTCTCTCTCTACACCCGTGTTGCTGCACTGAGGGCTCTCTCATGGGCCACCGCCGTCTCTCTCTCCGCGGTCCATGGCTCTCAATTCTTGGTGCTGCGGGTGTCCGGGAAGCTAAGCCTCCTCGGGATGCTGGCTTCTCTGCTGGGTCTATTTCCTCTGTCCCCTGCAGACTTGGGCTCCAGTGACCGGTGTTCTGATGGAGTGAGCTGGAATAGCTCTTCTGCCCCTCGTAAAGTGTTCCTCACCTCTGCCTTCGATCCCTACTCTTCAGGTCCTCACACTGACTTTCGTGTGTACTGGTTTGGGCCTAGCACAGCTGCGGTACCAGTTCAGCTCACTAGTCTCTGAGCTACCTTGCAGCTCTTTTAGCGTCTGCACACTCTGTCTGACTCTGCCACCAGCACCTGTATTTATACGGGGGAACTGGCTTAAGGCAACCAGTTGGGCCCCCCTATAGGTCTGGGGTGGAAGGTGTTGGGTGAAAGTGGGTTACCCGCTGTGGGAAATCCTTCAGTGTCTCAGAGAAGCCTGTGGCCACCGGGTAAAGGGTGCCACATGTGCAGCAGTGCATCACTATGTGGGATTTGGTTTATTTGTGTTACTCCCCTGTAGGCTCTAAGCCAAATCCTCCCTCCCCTCTCCCTCCTTCACTGTCACTCTTTACCACGCACAAGATGTCTGACATCACACTTGGTTATAGCACAATGCCATTTGTTCTGTTTGCCCGAATTTATCTCTCCCTAGCTCCTTTTCTTCCTCCCTCGCTGCCTAATTATCACTGCTTCTCCTGCTTCTCACTACTTCTCCTGTGATCGAACACAGTCACAGGAGTGCAGGCGAAGACCTTGCTTCCGTCAGCATCTCTGCGCATCTCGAGCTCAGCTCTCTCCTCACAGTCACAGATCCAAGAACAGATCACAGATGACAATAGTGGTGATCGCCTGCCGAGGAGCTGTGGTATATCCAACCTGTTCCTGCATGGTCGGGCACATACATTCCACAGGGACACATTTATAAGAATATCTCAGGACAGAAACATATTTTTAAACACATGAAATTGTAGAACTTACTGTATTTTTATTCTAAGATCTATTGATTAAAAAGTAAAATTTTTTGTGGCACAATCCTTTTAAGGGACAGCATTGTACTCATAGGTTATGGTATGAAACACCATTGTATTAAGGGGAACAGAGTGGGACACCATTACTGTATATCAGAAAAATAAGTACACCACTCATGTTTTTGTAAATATTTTAACTTTTCATGGGACTACACTGGTGCAACCAGGTGAGGAGAACAAAGGCAAGTGTTACTTGCCAACAGTCAAGCATGGTGGTGGGAGAGTCATGGTTTGGGACTGTCTGAGTCCTGCCAGCTGTGGGGAGCCACAGTTCATTGAGGAAACCATGCATGCCAACACATATTGTGACATACTAAAGCAGACAATGATCCGCTCTCTGCGGAAGCTGGTGCAGCAGATCAGCATTCATCATAATAACGACCCCAAACACATGTCTAACATGACTACTGCCTTGGTAAAGAAA